>RJWM01006399.1:0-84596 GCA_004363535.1 Dasyprocta punctata
ACCTCGCGCCTGCCAGGGCAGGCGCTTAAGGCACTGAGCCAAACTCCGGGCCCTGGTTTTTCGAGGCAGGGTCGCACTGTGTAGCTCAGGCCGGCCTTGCGCTCGCGTTGTAGCCCAAGCCGGCCTCGAACCCACAACGCTCCGCCTACCTCAGCCTCCCGAGTGCTGGGATTAAAGGCGTGCGCCACCACGCCCGGCTTCTTTTCTCTTTAGATATTTATAATTTAGATAAGTTGGATCTTCTCACCTTATCTTTTATGTCTCTTAGCTTTTCCATATTTTGTTATATATTAAAGTTGCATTTTTGGTCATTTTTTTAAAGGCTTGTCTTCTAGTTCATTTATTCTCTTTTCATCTATGACTAATCTTTTGTTTATTCCATCTAATAACCTTTTGTTTTCAACCATATTTTTTATTATTAGATTTTATAGGTAGTTTTTTTTTTTCATTCTACCTGGGCAATTTTGATACTCTTGATCCTTTTTTAGGTTTCAAGTTTCTTTTAATGTTAAAAACATCAAACATTCATTTTATACACTGCAACTGAAAATTCCAACATGTATAGTTTTTGCAGCCTTGAGTAGTTTATGGTGACTTGTGTGTGTTTAATGATTTTGACTACAAGTTAGAATTATAGTTACAGTAATAGTTCTATGATATTTATTCCACTGCACCACCAGAAATGGAAACACCAGCTGGGTGTGGTGTCACATGCCTATAATCCCAGCACTTGGGAGGCTGAGGCAGTAGGATTGCTGTGAGTTCGAGGCCAGCCTGGGCTACAAAGTGAGTTCAAAGCCAGTCTGAACTGCATAGTGAAACCCTGTCAAACAACAACAACAACAACAACAACAAACACCCCTCCCCCAGCAGAACACAGTCTAGACCTAAAAGAAGCAAACTTATGAAAATTTGACATATGACACATTTTATATTGTTTGTCAGTGGAGGAAACATAACTATTCAACAAATGGTGCTGTGATAGTTAATTATCCAAATTCAAAAGAAGGAAAGGAAAGAAGGAAAAAGAGAGGAAAGAGAAGAAACTTAGCATTTCCATTTCTTTCTTTCTTTCTTTTTCTTTTTCTTTTTTGTCTTTTTGAGACATGGTTTCATTATTCAAATCAGGCTGGCCTTGAACTCACTTTGTAACCCAGGCTGGCCTTGAACTCAGAGTGATCTTCTATCTCAGCCTCTTGAGTGCTGGGATTATAGGAGTATGCCACTATACCTGGCATGCTGGTACATTTTTAAAAATCATCACATCAATATCATATTGCTTTAATTACTAGGACTTTAAAATAAGCACAGTTTTCAACCCTCATCAGCCTTCTTTTTCCCCAGAAGTTTCTTGGCTATTTCTGCTTTTCCCTAGATATTTATTAATTTGTTATCAAGTTCCTAGAATACTGATTGGAATTATCTTGAACATTTAGATTGATGTGAGATAACTAACTTCTGAGTGACTTTAAATCTTCCTGCTTATGAATATGTTCTGTCTCACATTTTTAAAGCTATGTTTTGTATATCTTCAAATATGATTTTATAATTTTGGTTGTATACATCTTTTGTTGTTTATTAGTAAGAATGTCGGTTTGAAGCTGAGAGTGGTGACACACATTTGTAATCCTAACCTAGGTTACATAGTGAGTTCAAGGCCAGTTAGAACTATATAGTGAGACTTTGTCTCAAAAAAACAACAACAAAAAAGTCAGTTTGATTTTTAAAATTGCATAATCTTTCATATGTGATTATAGAAATGCAATTTTTTTGCATACTAACTTGCTATACATCCACCTCTCTAAATATTTTTTATCAATTCTAATAATTTGCAGATTAGTGTGGCTTTATTTTTGTTTGTTTGTTTGTTTGTTTGCTTTTGTTTTGTTACCAGGGACCAAACTGATGACCTAATGCTTGCCAGGCAGGAGCTTATGCCACTGAGCTAAATCCCTGGCTATTGTGGCATTTCTTTGCAGGTCATCACATCAGTGAAAAAATGACAGTTTAATTTCTTAAATTCTAGTGTTAGTATTTTTTATTTTTTGTTCTGTTTATGTCTTCTACATACATTTCTTGTCTCATGGACAGTGTTGGTATACAGCTAATCCAGATCCTTCTCTCCCCTATGTCAGCCCTCCTCCACATTTGGCTTTGTCACTTTTGATTGGCCACCTGCCTCTATCTGTCCCTTCTCCAAGTTTTTTAGTCTGAAACCCACATCCTCTTGGAAAATAACATTCTTTCCTCAGGGAAGGTTTCTCCCCCTTGATTCCTTCCTATGTCTTACAATACTTAGGATTTCATTCTGATGAGGACAAATACTTTGTTTTCTGCAGCACACATTGGGGTGAGGCTCCCCTTCTCTGTACTGAGAAGCATTTGAATCTTTCCTGTGTTGCACTTCTTTTCCATTTGACGCCTGGCAGCTTTAGAAGAAAAGCTCAGCACATCCTTTAAAGGTCGTTAAAGCCACTCAGAAGGATGGGATACTTAGAGATAAATGTAAAGAAGGCATGGCAGTCAAAATGTGTTAATATGGATGACTTCCAGTCCTCCATGATATAAAGTGTAGCCGGGAGAAAAGCAAGGTTCAGTACAGTGTACCTATATAGGAAGCTGCTGTTTAAAATGCTTAAGTTTCCAGAATCTCATTCTGGAACTGTACACAAAAATCTGGCATTTTGAGTTGCTTTGGAGCCGGACCTGTAATCTCAGCCCAGGGGGAGGGGGATGTTAGGCTGTGAGGTAGGGGCATCGCTGTAAGTTCAAGGCCAGTTTGGATTATATAATGAGTTCAAAACAGAAGAAAATAACTCCCCTCCCCTAAAGAGAGAGAGAGAGGGAGAGAGAGAGAGAGAGAGAATAAAAGAAAAGGAAAAACCCCAAAGACAAAGTTGCTTTGGGTAGGCAGGCATATTGGGGATGGGGTGAGTAGTATATTTATTTATGGTTTTAAAAATGTACGCATATTTGCAATAGCTAAAAAGTATAGACATCCCAAATGTCTATCAAGGGAAAAATACATAAAAGTGGCACGTTTATATGATGGAATATTAATTCAGCCTTAAAAAAGTATGAATTTCTAGCATGTGCTAAAATATGGATGAGCTTTAAAGGCATCATGCTATGAGATTTAAGCCAGACATAAAAGAACAAGTATTGTGTGATCCACTTTTATGAAGTATCTAGAATAGTCAGATTCACAGAGGCAGAAAGAACGGTAGTACTTAGGGTGAGGAGAAAGGAGAATGAGGAGCCAGTATTTTTTAGGTACAGAGTGTTAGTGTGGAAAGATGAAAGAAGTTCTGAAGGTAGATGGAAAGTAATAGTTGTACGTAATTTTGGGTGTAATTAGTGCCAACGAACTGTCCATTTATAAATGGTTTCAGTGGTAAATTTTATGGGCGTTTTACCATAATGACAAATATGAGTATACAGTGCTTTTAAAGCCTTTAAGTTTATTTTTCATACCATTTCTCTTTCATTGAGGGTGTAGAGACAATTTCTTTTTTTTTTTTTTTTTTCTTGGCACGGGGGATCAAACTCACAATGTCACGCTTGCCAGACAGGCGCTTAAGCCACTGAGCCAAACTCCCGGCCCTAGTGTTTGGAGGCAGGGTCGCACTACGTAGCTCAGGCTAGCCTTGCGCTCGCGTTGTAGCCCAAGCGGGCCTCGAACTCACCATGCTCCTCCTACCTCAGCCTCCAAAGTGCTGGGATTAAAGGTGTGGGATTAAAGGCGTGTGCCACCACGCCCGGCTTAGAGACAATTTCTAGTAGAATTATAGATACATTTATTATCTGACCTAGCTGTATCCCACAGATACCCCTGCTCACTGTCTTTCATAGTGATCCGTTATAACATTGTTGTTGCAATTGCAACAAAGTATCAAGTAGAGGAACCTGGTTAATAAATTTTATATGTCCTTACCATTGAGTACTATATATCTGAAGAAAATAAATGAACATGACCTGTATTGATTTAGAAAGAGCCCTAGAATATATTAAGAAAGCAGGGTGCATGACTTTGTCCCACCTGAGCTTCTGCCTCTTAGGCAGTGGAACCAGGGCAGCAGGTCTTCCTCCACCAGCATGGACACCCGGCCCTGCTGGGCAGCTCTGGTGGCTTCTACCGCTCTCCATGAGTTCCTGCCCTGGGGGAGGCTCGCAAGGGTGCTGGGTTCTGTCCAGGCAGCTCTCCTGCAGGGCCACTGTGGACTTGAGGCATCCCCAGGGCCACATGTGCCTGGCTCCCTCTCAGGGAGGCACTGCTAGTTGCATTTCTTTTCAGGAGGAGGGAGAAGTATCCATGGCACCGACTGTTTCCTCTCCCTGTGTGTAGACCTCATTATCAAAATAATTCTGTGTTCGGCTTAATTAGTCATTATTTCTATACTGAAATAAGACTTTTAATGAAGGGAAAAACCAACAGCAATAATATACCTATGGAACAGCTAACCTGAGGATACCCTGCGATTCATACAGAACTAACCAATACAAAAACAACTAAAATGTAAATACTTTGTATTCATTTTACACCATTGTATTTGTTGTTGTTGTTGTTGTTGTTGCTTTTTGTGGCACTACACTGTTGTAAATATATCTGGTATAAGTAATTTCTCAGAGGCTATTCTTACTTGGTAGTTGTCTTGTGTGTATTTTGTTTTGTTTCCAACAGGGTCTCATTATATATAGTTCAAACTGCTCTTGAACTCACTAAGTAGCCCAGGCTGGGCTCGAACTCATAGCAATCCTCCTGCCTCATGCTCCTGAATGCTGGAAGCACAGGTGTGCGACACCATGCTCAGTTTGGGTGGTTTTGTTTGTTTATTTTTGTTATTGTTTTGAGACATGGTCTTGCTATATGGTTCAGGTTGGCCTTGAGCCAATCCACTATGTAGCCCTGACGGGTCTGGAACTTACCTGGCTGTGATCCTCCTGGGATTACAGGCTTGAGCTACCAGAGTTGACCTCTGAGTTGCTTTTAACTGAGAAGAAAAAAATTTCTCATCTGCCAGAGGGGATGCAGCAGCCTTACAGGCCGGATTCAAGTGTGGCATGTTCTGCAGCTGATCCCACCAGGAACGGCCCTATTTCCAACCCAGGTTCATACTTTGTGTTCCATCCCCGTCCCTCTGATGCCTGGTGCCTTTTCTAGCTTTAGGTCAGGAGTCTCAAATGACGAGGCTTTTTTTTTTCTTTTATCAGTTATGGAGGAGGGAGTCCATTTCACCTTTATAAGTACCTGGAGCTCCCTTGCCCTCTCCTGTGTCCTCTGCCACTGCTAAAGACAATATGATGGCCTATTCTGCTACTCAAAAACCTTTTCTGTAATTAACGTGTGCTTACTTGTTTATAAATGTCTGATTTAAAAGAAAAAAAAAACATGGCATATTTATCTGTTTTGCTGTGATCTTGTTAGTCCTTCTGTCCCCGCCAACCAAAACAGATAACATTGTACAATGAAGGACTTTGGGAGGTGGAGAGAGAGAAAAGAAAGCAGCGTGCAAGTGTATACAGTACCTTTTGCTCAAGAAATAGGAGTAGGACTATATGTATTCCTATGTGCTTGTATTTAAACAAAACACAGAGAAGACAAGCAAGTAGTAAGAGCTGTGTAGGCTGGGAAGTGGAGTAGATTGAAGCAAGATTGAAGGGAGGTTCATTAGTAGATGCTTTTTAATATTATTTTGATATTTGGAACCATATGAATGTATTATCTAGTCAGAATAATTAGAAATATTTTGAGGGGGGAGATGGGGAAAAAGTATTAGTAGTAGACAAACTGCCCAAGTCATCTTTTTTTAAAATTATGTAGCCATGTAACCCTCACTGCCATTGTGAGAATTGTCTTTTTTTTTTTTTTTTTGACTCAGGTCTTACTATATAGTTCAGGCTGGCCTTGAACTCACTGTGTAGCCCAGGCTGGCCTCAAACTCAAACTGATCCTCGGCCTCAGCCTCCCAAATGCTGGGATTACAGGCGTGCACCACCATGCCCAGTTCTTTCAGGTTTTTGACATTCACTAATTCATCTACCAACCTGATGAGCTAGATACCATCATTAACATTCTCATTTTACAAATGAGTAAACAGACAAGAAGTTAAGTAAACAGCAAACTCACAAAGCTAGTAAATTGCAGTTGTAATCTGAACCCATGTCTATCAAATCCTGGCTCTCCCAAAATCTTTGTACAAACATCTTTGCACACTTGGTCGATTATTTCTTTAGGTTACATTAGAAGTGGGTGCCTTGGGTCAAAAAGTTAAAATTTTTTTTCTATTTCTATAAAAGTACCAAATGCCATTGTGCAAATTTGTGTTATTTTACATTCCCATCATAAAGGCATGAGGATGCTTGTATCCCCACACAACTGACAAAACTGAGTTGCAACAAAATATATATATTTTTCTCCAAGACAACTGAAGAAATACGATTTATTTTTAATCAAATTTTATTGGTACATTTTAGATACACATAATGATCACATTCATCATAGAGAATTTGTACCTGTACATGAAATAACTGGATTTTTTTTACATTCCCCTATCCTCCTTCAATCTCTCCCTGTTTACAAAAGCTTTGTTTCCATTTTTTCCGTCTTTTCTCTTAACTTTTCAAGATACGATTTATTGCTATTACTCTAGCCATTTCTCACTCAAAAGATTGCAATTAAATCATCCGGATTCTCTGCACAGTCTCCCTCTCGCCGGCAGAGGGCGCGCGCCACGACGCGCCTCTCTACTGTGGTCCTCATCGGCTTCTCAGGCATACTACGCGTGCGCAATTTCCTCCTCAGGTGTCCAGCTTTGTGCCTGATGGATGTCTTCCCGCTGCACTCTACGCGCACTTCTCAGCCAGGGCGGGACTGTGGGAAAGAATAGCGCGTTCCCTTGGTCTAGCGGGCCTCTGGGCCTCTAAAGAGAGGGGTGCGGGGGCGGCGCTGTAGGGATCGGGCGGCTGGTCGGGCAGCCTACGAGGGCGGGGCGGCAGGGCGGCTGGGCGGGGCCCGTAGGGTCTTGGGCGTCGGTCGCTGGTGGGGCCGAAGCTGGGCGCGCAGCCCTTGACGGGACAGGTACTGAAGCGGCAATCCTGCGGAGCGTCTGCCCCTGCCGCCTTCCGCGTGACCGTGAGGTGGACCGCGGGGGCTGGGTGTCAGGCGCTGGCCTGCCTGGGGCGCGGCACCGAGCCAGGTGTGCGGGGCGGGGGCCGGCAGGGGTGGGCCGCGCAGGGGCGGGCGCCCCCTGGGGTCTGGGGGCTCTGCCTGAGTGTGGGACGCCGGGTTTGTCCGACCCACCTGAGCTCCTCAGTCTGGCAGTGTTCTCGGCTTAGAGTCCCTGCGTCTCAGAGTCCTGCAGAAATGCTAAGGTCCCCTCATTTGCCGGGAGCGTCCGAGGCATCCTTGAACCCGGACTGAGCCATACGTGGGCACATGATTGAGAAATCTGTATTACACCAAAAAAAGGCAATCATTGAAGACTCAAGCATGAGAGCCTGGACATGGGTTTGGTGTGTGTACTCCCACTTTGGGGGTCCGCCTTACCTGGAGAGATGACCCTCGTGAAGTCATCGTGCCCCTTCCTGTTGACTTCAGGCAGGACCACAGCTAAATCACAGAGATGAGGAACTTTGCTGTTTTTAAAGAGGCATAGATTTAGAAACTTACCCTCATTGCGGTGAGAGCAGCAAGCTCTTCTTGACCACTTGCTGCTATGGTATGTATACTTAAAGTACTGAGCATGGAAGAGCTAAGAGATGGAGATTGACTTTCTCTGCCTGTGCACTGGCAAAGACTAAGCTATAGGATGTTAAAGGACATGATAACTTTTTTTTTTTTAATAAAAAGCATTTGGTGCTAAAATGTGTTTGGAAAATTCGCAGTTAAAGTTTTCAGCAGACTATTTCACAGCCATAAGAATGCTAATGTTATGTATCAGGAATGTTCAACTCGGGGTATATATGATGAGTTTCTCCAAGTTTACAGGGAAATCTGTACTGTTTTTCTTGGGTGATGCCTCTGTTTTATGTCTAGTGCAGTCTGGGATATGCAGTTTCAGAATTAGAAACTCACTGTGTGGAAGGAGCATTGTGAGTTAGTACTTTTCCAGTGTTAATGAGGTGTTGTTAAAGTACAGATTCTGATTGGTTCTAAATTTCTAACATGTTCCTAGGTAATGCTAATGTTTCTGCCCATGGACCCCACTCTTGAGTAGAAGGGTGCAGGTCACTGGATTGAAAGTTAGAGATCGTCTTCTGCTGTCTGCTGTCCAAATAAACTGTGGCCTTGGGTGAGTCACTTCATCTGTCCAGGCCTTAAAATAGGAGTCTGGACTAAGAGATCTCTAAAGCTCCTTTCAGATCTAAAACACTGTAATTCTAGTCCAGTTTTCCTTGTGATAGTTGAATTCCATATAAAATATTCTTGTCACCTTAGCAAATTTTGTGCTTTAGCTTAAACATTTCTAATAATGAGAAATTAGATATAAAGCATCCTATTACATTTCCGGGATAGCACAGTAAGGATGTTCTTCAGGTTGCTGAAATATTTTTCTTCCGACTTTCATGTTGTTCGTTCTAGGTTATTAGAATCAAACAAACAATACAAAAGCTAATCACTCTTTGTACAAGTTGACCCTCAGCCTGGCATGGTGGCATGTGCCTGTATTCCCAGCAGACTAAAAGACTAAGGCAGGAAGATGACAAGTTGAAGCCTAGCCCAGATAACTTAGTGAGACCCTCTCTGAAAATGAAAAAATTACAGAAGAGCTGGGCATGTAGTTTGCTGCAAAGGCTCTGGGCCCCAGTACTGTTAAAAAAAAGTTGATTTTTTAAAGTTTTAGTTCCTTCCGTCCTTCATGTTTAAGACATTTCTTTCTTAAATTTGCCCTTATTCTGAATGTAATGGGACTTTAGCTGGATTTTGAAGAATGGCTGTGGCTCACAAGACTAGAGAATGCATCCTGAGTAGCTCACAGTAGTGCAGAGATGAGACTGCATATGGCAGATCTAGGGTTCTGTTTGATTAAAGCAAAAGATGAGATGTTAGGGGAAAATGTTGAGCAGATAAATATATGGACTAAGCAGTATTAATTTTTTTTTTTTTGTACTGGAGATTGAACTCACGACCTCATGCTTGCCAAGAAGGCACTTGCGCTGCTGAGCTAAACCCCTGGCTAAGCAATATTTTTGAAGATGTATTTGTCTTATTGTGGTTGGAAGTGAGGTAGAGTCAGGCTTTACTTATCAGTAATAGAGGACTTAGTTTGATAATAATAATCTCTTGTTTTTATGTATAGCACTACAAATTACAAAACTTGGTGTGTGTGTGTGTGTGTGCGCGTGCGCATGTGTGCATGTGTGTGGTAGTACTGGAGATTAAATCTAGGGCCTTTGCACTAAGTTACATTTCCCTGCCCCCTTTCTTGAGACATGGTCTCACTGAGTCACTAAATCACTCAGGCTGGGCCTTAAGTTGTGATTCTCCTGCCCCAAATTTCCAGAGTGCTGGAAGCACAGGCATGTGCAACCATGCCTGGCTCCAGATCATAGAACTTTTTCATGGGCCTGATGTCATTTGATTTAATAATGTGATGTAGACAGAACAGCAGACAAAGCATCAAAAAGGATGGCAAAATGATTTGTCATAATTTAAAAGCTAGACCAAAATGATGACATTGGTAATGGAGGAGAAATGAAAAGTGCTAAAGGTAATACTAAACCAGAATTGGTAAGTTAGGTCTGACTGGATATGACAGTACAAAGAGGAAATTGTTCTAGCAGAGTCAAAATAGTTGGGAGAATTATAACACCATTGACTCTCACTTTAGGTTTTTATTGTTGTTATTTTTGCCAGCTCTATCATTGCTAGTGGCCACCTATAGTTACAAATTGGGAGGGATTATAGTCTGTGATTCCCAGTTGCGTGGCCTGTCCATAGTTACTGGGTAGTTCTGGGGGGCTTGGGATAAGTCTCATACCAAGAAAAATGCAAATTGAGTCCTTAGTGTCCCTCAGAGAGGTAAGAGATGAGAGATGGCTTGAATCAAATGCCATCTTAGAGATTCTGACTTTGGCTTAATACCATTTGCCTTTTGAAGTTTAGGCTAGTACCAGTTGACCCTTGCTGATAGCCAGGTTAAGTATCCAGTCTGACTTCCAACTGTGTACCAACCTTCACACCTGCTAGGGGTTTTACTTAAGCAGAACAGGTCCTCAAAGCCTTAACCACTGTTTCCCAGAAGATCTGCACTTTGCTGCGGCCCTCTCTGTGATTCTCATACTTGAGGTTTAGTGTCACTACCAAATTCCATAGCTCCTGGGGTTGTCCCTGAACTTTTAGTTTATTAATCTTCTATCTGGAAAGGAAAGAGACAGAGACTGAGACAGAGACAGACAGAGACTGACTGACTTAATTTCCTACCACTGTTGGTGGTCTTTAAGGGTGCAGCTACTCTCGGAAAGTCAGAGCCATATTGTGCCTAAAGCCAGGTGTTGTACAAGCTTCTGTTCCATGTTCACATGCAATGTGCATGATTGATGCTTAGATATTTGAGATGGATAAAATGCTGTCCTGGAAGAATTCATAATACAGTAAAGTACACAGTATTTTAAATAAAATACAGTTTCATAATGGAGATATTTCTAAGATGCTATGTGAAGAATGAGTAGCTCTGCTTGGAGAATTTGGGAAAGTCTTCAGGAAAGAGGTAATTACTGAGCTGAGTTTTGAAGGATGAGGAGGGAGAATTGTGCTAGTGACATTTGCAGCATTTGCAGAGGCATAAGGGGAAAAGTAAGCAGATCTAAATGTCTGGCGTATA
The DNA here is from genome assembly GCA_004363535.1 of Dasyprocta punctata. Lineage (NCBI taxonomy): Eukaryota > Metazoa > Chordata > Mammalia > Rodentia > Dasyproctidae > Dasyprocta > Dasyprocta punctata. Next base: position 10,824 of record RJWM01006399.1, read on the forward strand.
AGAGAACTTTGGTATCAAAGGAGAGGTGATTGATGTTATTGGTTCATAGCAATGCCAGGATTGCAGTGGCCTAATAGTGCTATGTTAAGGTTCAATTTTGTGGGCAGAGAAGCCACTGAAAAGTCTAAAGACAGGGAGTGACATGATTGTATTTTGGGATGCTAACTGTGGATATAGACTGAAGGGGGAGAATCTGGATCAGGGTTTTTGGGAGACTTGTAGTAAGAGTAGTTAGGGGCTGGGCATAGCTGTACAGACCTGTAATCCCATTACCCTGGGAAGCTAAAGCAGGAGAATTGTAAATTAAAACCCAATTTGGGCAATTTAGCAAGACCCTGTCTCAAAACAAACCAAACCAAACCAAAACAAAACACTGAGGATATAGCCCAGTGCAAGTCTCTGGGTTCAGTCCACAGTGCGCGCGCGCACACACACACACAAAGAGTAGTTAGGACAGAATTCAGAATGCTGAACTAGAGATTAGACCAGTGCAATGAACAGGATGGGACACGTGAGCAATTTCAGAGACAGAATTAACCTGAGTAATGACTAGTGGGTTGTTAAGAACAAGGGAGAGGGAGTTGTTGAGGATGACTCAGTTTTCTAGTTCGCATGGGTGGTGGTGCCAGGAGCAAAGGGGGATATGGAAGAGGAACCTCTTTGGGGGGAGAAGACCTAGAATATTTTGATTTATCTTGAACTTGTGGGGTCTGTGGCACTTAGTAGACAAGTAGGGATATGAGCCTGAGGTTCAGCAGAGAGTGTCTGCCTAGGACTGATAGGTGTAGGTGGTAGTTGTGGGAATGGAGGGCCTCTCCCAGCCACACTTGTACAAGACCAGAAATGGCAGAAGAGACCTGAGGGATTATTGTACAAGATAAAAAAAAATGTTGCCCAGGAAGCTGAGGAAAAAGAAAATTCCAGGGAAGGGATCAGCAGTTCCAGTTGCTATAGGGAGATTAAGTAGGACAAGTTTGGAAAATGTACCTCAAAGCTGGATAGTTAGGAGATTGTGGTCACCAGGACTCTCTTACTTTTTGTGAACAGCTTCAGTGAAGTGGTAGTGACAGTGAGATTTCAGTGGTTTGAGTTGTTCATGGGAACTGAGCCTAGGGAGAATGTACTGACTCTGGGAAGTTTGGCAGAGAAAGGAAGAACAGAGATGGTGGCTGCTTGTGGAGGAGGAAGCAGGAACTAGGGACAGTTTTCCCTAGAATGTGAGAATGCTGAGCGTGATTTCCTGATGCTATGTGAGAGCCAACAGAGAAGGTGCAGTAGAAGAAGGCATTAGAGAAAAGATGATTGCTAAGTCAGGTCCTCAGAGGAGGGTAGGGAGGTGGGCCAGAATGGGAGAAAGGAAGGAATTCATGGAGAAGGACCTCGATTGTGCATATATATCTACATTTACAAAAAAAAAAAATAATCTTATTAGGCTGAATTTTCTTTTTCAGCGTGGTACTTGTAGTTATTGGGGTGGGGATGGTGGTGTGGGTTTCATAAGAAATAGGAACTTCAAAGTGGTAAAGGAAGCTTGAAACAACCATTCAGAAGAAAGAACAGAATTAAGGTAAACTCCAAGAGTGTCAGTACTCTCCAAACTGAAATCTTACACTTTTAGGCTTCTCCTGGTCTTCCTCACAATAACAATGACTTACATTTATTGAGTGCTTCATACCAGGTATGGTTTTAAGTGCTTTTCAGGCATTCTTTTGTGATTTTTTTAGTAGTAGTCCTTTTAGAAAAGTATTACTGTTATTCCTATTTTACAGAAGGAAAAATTGAGGCATGGAGAGTTACTTAGGCTTTATACTACTTATGTTGTTGAATCTCTGCAGAAATGAAATTCCTTCTCGAGTCATCAGAGAAGGCAGAAATTTAATCTCAACTCCTAGTTTTTAGACCTTGAAGCTGCTGAGGAGTCACTTAGTGTGCTACTCTGTGAGCATCATGGTAGCATGAATAGGCAAGGCAGTGGGGTCAGTGTTGGCTGCCTGCCTTTTGCAAGTACATAGGGGAACTGAAATCCTTGAGTGATTTTCCGGCATCCTGACCAGAAAGACAAGTGATTGATAGTGATTTGTCAGGTATTGCAGGCTGAGACCGTGTCACCTGAGATAGTGAATAAGGAGCCCTTGTTCCCATCCTCATCACCCAGAAGAAGAAATTTTTTCTACCACGAAGTTAGGAGACTAGGCAGACTTATAAGCTTACATAATAGCATAAAGATTATTAACTCACTGTATGTGTTTATGGGTATGATGGACAGGATTTGCAGGTGAGGTGCACACCTGACCAAAGTGAAAGAGGAAAATGATGGAATGGCAGGATGGACAACAAATGAGCTTACCTTTTTCTGCTGCAGCCAGTGAAGCATCATCTCTGTGTCCTTCCTCTTGAGGTTGCTATGGTTACACCTTTGCATGGTGGCTCAAGGAGATTGATTTCCATTATGATCAAATGATGACGTGGGTTTATAAAGAGAAAAGACCGAGTGATCTGCTTCTGGGGAGTGGCCCCGGTGAGCTGCCAAACAGCAGAGCCCAGCAGAGCCGAGGTGGCTGTGGCTTTGTTAGCTGCTTTAGCTTTTGCTGAAGTTGTGAAATGGTGCATCTTTCTCTTTAGAGCGCAGGCTCAGGATTCCCTGCCTGCAGGGTCCTAGTGCCAGGAACTTGCTGATTGATTGAGGAAAGAAACCAGCAGGAACTTCAAAACAGGCTAAGTGAGACTCCTACTGTTGCTGGGAGTGTTGTTGTTCTTGAGTACTGGGCTGAGTGCCTCTCATGTTCCTATAGAAGTTCTTTTATTGAAGACAAGTGAGGTGTACTGTGTAACTTTCCTTCCTGACTCTGGAGTTGGACCTGGAAGTGACTGGGTATGTTTTGGGGAGTGGGACACTTTGGGAGTAGGTAAACCTATATTCAGATTGGGAATGGACTGCAGACATTTCTGAGAATAATAGAGTTGGAGCGGTGAAGGAAGTCCATTTAGGGTCTGCCCATCTGTATGAGATCTGTAAGGCAGGTCCAGCAGTAGGACTTAGAAACAAAAAGCTATGTGCATGTAATTTTCCTGGGCTCCTGGAAAGGGTATATGGAATCCAGTTTCACCCATTCCCTTCTCAGCAGACCTTCTCTGCGGACCTTTTCCCTTCCTTACTCCTGATAGGTTTACACCCATGCTTATCTCTTCATTACTGGTGCTTTTAAAGATGCACATTTTGTCCTGTTATCAGACAAAGCTTGGATTTCATAGCAGCTCCTGAAGGAGTGGGATCAGATCCCACTAGCCGAGAATGAAGGGTTTGATGAGGTGAGACAAGAGATCAAAGTATCAGGGGATGTTGGATTGCCAGTAAAAACAAGGTAGTAATGGTTCTGGCCAGGTAGAAATGGCAGAAACAGAAAGGAAGCTTTTTCTCCCTGCTCGTTCCTCCTTACCCAAAAGTTTACCTATTTCCATCATTTTCTGAAATTTTCTTCAAGATTATTGGTAACTTCTTTGCCACATACAAAGATTTTTCCCTCCTCTTCCCATTTTTTCCAAGATATTTTAGTAGTACTTAATATGGTAGAGGAAGAAAATGGATTAGAATTCCAAAGAGTATGTGTCTTTTCCCTGGCTAAGAACATGTAACTCAGGAGAGCACTGTGGAATATAGGCTGGGGCCCAGTAGTACTATGGAAGGGGCACCTAGCCATACAGCTAGTGAGATGTGCTTCCCTGCCATTTTTGGCTGTAAGACTTAGGCAAGTCATTTGACTTCAGACTCAGTTCTGTCACCAATGAAACCAAGGTAGTTGAATCTGTTTTGTTGGAAATATTTTATTTTGAGATGATACATTTTCTTACAGTTACAAAAAATAGTGCAGAGATTGCAGTGCCCTTAGTTTTCCATAGTAGTTAACATCTTGCAAAACTATAGTGCAGTATCACAAGTAGGACACTGACATCCATAGTATTCTGAACACAGTTCTAAACAGTTCCATAACTGTAAGGATGTCTCATGTTGCCCCTTATAGTTTCACCCCCTCTCCATCTCCCTTTTTTTTACTCCACTTGATTCATAACTGCTTGCCATCGCTGATCTCACAAGTTGATATTTGAAGGTGATAGTGAAATATATGTTTTAGTATGTGTAGGTAAATTTACCCTAGGGAAGGCTGTAAGAACATCATTGATTTTTTTTTTTTTTTTTTTTTTTTTTTTTTTTTTTTTTTTTTTTTTTTTTTTTGTCCTCTGAGATACTCAGTTTCCTTTCCTGTTGCCCAAATTCTGTTAATGTTTCAACCGTCATTCTTACATTAGTTGTGCTTGAAAATGCCCCAGTTCATTTGTTCATTTACCAATTAATACATTCACTCTTCTACCCATTTGTGCTAGTAACATTCAAGTTTCTCCTGTGTACAAAGCATCATTGATACACCATTGCATTAATGATGAGATGATATCTGTAATATATTGAACACATACTTTGTGTCAGGTATTTTGCTAAGTGCTTTACTTAAGTCTTACTTGTTACAGCATTTCTGTAAGGTAATATTATTTTCCCTTTGCAAATGAATTTACTGGGGCTCAGAGTTATACAAATGAGGAAATGGGAGACCCAGAGCTGTATCCAGGTCTGTCTCCAGCGCCCATGCACTGTCTCTTTCCTGTGTCATATCCGTCCTAGGGCCTTCTCAGAGCTTTTCTTATACTGTGAATTAGCCTGAGTTCTTTCATGACCTTCATTCACATCCTCCTGACTCCATGTTCATTATTGCAGCAGCCTCCTTGCTGTAATCTCATCTTTGCCAAGTTGCTTCTGTTTCCATTGTATCCTACACATGCCACCAGTTTGATCTTCCTAAAATAATTTCACTATGCTAGTCTACTGCTGAGGAACGAGACTAGCTTCCTGTTGTTATTGGATCAAGTCCATCTGTCTCTGCCTGATGTTCAACTTCTGTCTATCCATACCCTCCTCCAAGTACATCTCACTAAATATTTGACTCCACTAGCTAAAGGCAACTGGGTCATAAAGAGGAGAAGTTGTGGGCTTTGCTTTAAAAGGCTTATAGTGTGATAGAACTCATTTAGAATTTTTCACTTCAACTAAGCTAGTCTTCTTTAAGCAGAATTATTTCTGTCTCTACTTATGCATTGTTCACAATTTATTATTCTTTATAGGCCTTTCCTCTCCATATAGCAAAACAACAAACAAAACAACACCATGCACTAGGCATGGTGGCTCGTGACTATAATCCCAGCATTCAAGTGGCAGAGGCAGGAGAATCGCCACCAGTTCAAGGCCAGTCTGGGCTACATAGTGAGTTCAAGGCTGGCCTGAACAACATAGCAACACCCTGTACCCACAAAAAACAAAACGAAACAATGCCTTGATTTAAGGTATAGTTGGGTACCCCTTTTCTTTCTAGTGCATATTTTTCCTATCTGTAATTCCTTATAATATTTATTGTCTAGACATCATACCTTAAAATTTATATACCAGCCAAGCGCGGTGGCACATGCCTGTAATCCCAGCACTTGGGAGGCTGAGGAAGGAGGATTGCTGAGTTTGAGGCCTGCCTGGGCTACATAATGAGTTCAAGGCTGACCTGAATTACATAGTGAGACCCTGTCTCAACACACACACACACACACACACACACACACACACACACTCTAGCTAGCATTCTGTCAGTAATAATTCTTTGTATTTTTTCAGCCTTGGTATTATTTATTTCCTCTTCCACCCAATAGTGGAATTGAACCCAGGGCCTTTGCCTAGAGCTACATCCCCAACTCTTTTTTTGAGACAGGGCCTTGCAAAGTTGCCCAGGGTAGGGTCAAACTTGAGAGTGATAGGATTACAGATGTGTGCCACCATCCCTGGCTTTCTTTTTACAAAATACTTTTATGTGCCTAATCTTATTTGAGTCTCATAACACAAATATAGATATGGCAGGTATTTTTCCCATCTAATAGGAAAATAAACTTCTCTCAAGAAGACAGTAACTATGTATGCATGTGTTGCTCTTGAGTTGTGAGCTGTTCTTGGACAGAGCTCTCTGTTGACTTTTTGAAGGCAGTGTATTTTCAAGGAAGAGCCTGGCCTTAGAAGCCTAGAGACGTGTGTGGAAGCAGTGAGGGGTATTATTGTAATGTCAAAACATGATGATGATGGCATTGTTCTTAGATAGCTTTTGCTCAACGCTTAATAAATGCCAGGCACTATCCTAAATATTTTACATGGATTTCCTCAGCTAGTCTTCACACCCCTCTGAGATACGTTCTCTGATTGTTCCCAGTTAACACAGAGTTGAGGCACAGAGTTGTTAAGTAACTAGACCAAGTTTATGCAGCTACCAAGTGATAAAGTAGGAGAGCAACCTGAGTTTAGAATTGGTGCCCTCAACCATGCCTTGTGAAAGTGTTTCTAAGGTGTTTTATAGACTGTAATCACTCTGAACATGTCAGACCCGGCCTGCAAGGGTCTGCATGGCCCTGCTGACAGAAGAATGATAGCCAATAGAAGGAATTATGGCCCCAGAACACTTCTCTGTATCTTTAATCCTGTCCAGACCCCTAGGAAAAATCTCTCCTCCCCTGCAATATCTAAGAAGGGACGAACATGGAAAGACATACCTCCTTGGAGATGTCTCACCAGAAAGCATAATCTCAGCTGGGTGTGGTGACGTACAGCTGCAATCCCAGCCCTTTGGGAGACCAAGGCAGAAAGATCAAAAGTTCAAGCCTAGCTTGAACAATTTATGTATTTTTTTAAATTTATTTTTGCAGTTATTTTTTCAGTTGATACATTTTAGATATACATAATGATAACATTCATCATAAGAAATTTGTATCTGTACATGATACATCTTGCTTCTTTTTTTCCCATTACCCTTCTGTCCCTTCAGTCCTTTTTCCCCTCATTTACAAAAGCTTTGTTTTCATTTTTTTCCTTCTATTCTTTTTTTCCTTGCCCCTTCTTTGCTCCCCCTTCCCTCTCCCTTGTTCCTTTTCTCATTTGAACATTTCCATCCCATTTCCCAATATTTATTACATGTTTTGGCCCTTATTTACACTTTTGATTTCTCATACCAAAGAAACAGTGCAGTATTTACACATCTGTGTCTGATTTATTCCACTTACAAGTACGGTCTCAAGATGCATCCATTTAGCTAGAAATGTCTCAAGCTTAAGCATCTTCATGGCAGAGTAGTACTCTATTGTATAAAAAACCCACATCTTTATCCATTCATTGGTTGATGGGCATTTGGGCTGTTTTCAAGATTTAGCAGTTACAAGCAGTGCTACTGTAAACATGGGTATGCATATATCACTGTGGTATGATGCTTTTAATTCTTTGGCAAAGCTATCAGGAAGGGAATAGCTGGTTTGAATGGAACCTCTAGTTTTACTTTTTTTGAAAACTCTCCACACTGATTTCCACAGTGGTTGTACCAGTCTGCACTCCCACTAACAGCGGAGAAGGGTTCCTTTTTCCTCACTGATCCCCAAGATTTGTTATTGATTTCTTGATAATAGCCATTCTGGAGTGAGATGGTGGTTTTTTGTTTTTTGTTTGTTTTGTTTTGTTTTATTTTGTTTTTTTAGTTTTTTTGAGACAAAATGTTGTTCTGTAGTCCACATTGGCCTTGAACTCACTGTAGCCCAGGGTGTACTTGAATTCATGGCAATCTTCCTTCCTCAGCGTCCTGAAGCATTATTTTAATTTGCATTTCTCCAATGACCAGTGATGTTGAACATTGTTTCATATGTTTATTTGCCATTTTTACTTCTTCATCTGAGAAGTGTCTATTCATTTCAAAATGCCCATTTTTTGGACTGGGTCTGACTTTTGAATTCTTTATATATTCTAGGTATTAGTCCTTTGTCTGAGGAATAGCTGGCAAAATTTTTTTTTCCCACACTGTGGGTCATCTCTTTACTCTGTTGGTTGTTCTCTTGCTGTGCAAAACCTTTTTAATAAGATGAGATACCAGTTGTTGTGATAGCTCCTCTGTGATTGGGGCTTGTTCATAAAGTGTTTTATACCAGTGTCTTCAAGAGTTCTATCTATCTTATCTTCCAGCAGATTTAGTGTTTCTGTTGTAATATTTGTATCTTTGACCCATTTCAATTTTAGTTTAGTGCATGGTGAAAGATATTGGTTTAGTTTTAATCTTTGGCATGTGGAAAGAACCAGGGCAATTTAACAAGACCTGTCTCAATGTAAGAAGTAGCTGGGGTGTAGCTCAGTGTGAAGTCCCTGAATTCAATCCTCAGCCACGCCCCCCACCACATTCACACAAAACCATAATCTCACTAATTTTAAATAATTTATTATAAAAGTAATGTGTGATTATTAAAGAATTTTTTGAAATATGGAAATATAAAAAATAAATCATCTCATTAGGTATGTTAGTAGGCAGGTCCAAGAAATCAAGGGGCAAGTGGTTGATGTGAACTGGGCTTTAGGCTACAAGGGGAAAATGGGGTTCTGTGCTTGTGAACACTGCTTTTAGTAATCCACTTGAGTCAGATACTTTTGGGGTTCAGAGCCTGGCCCATTATAACAACCAAAAGGGAGGAAGAATGATTGTGACAATTTGCTAGTGTGTATGTGGGGAGCTGGAGTAAATGTGTGAAATTGCCCCCATTATTGCCCTTCCTTTGCTGTTTTTGGGCAGAGCCTAACTCCTTTGACCTAGTGTGAGATTGAAATCCAGACCCTGAGTCCATAGGTTAGAGTAGGGAGAGAGAGAGGAGTACTTGCTATTGTCACAATCATTCTTCCCCCCTTTTGGTTGTTATAACAGGCCATGATCTGAATCCCAAGGGGTAAGAGACCCTTATTTTGTGTGTATGGAGGCTCTAGGCAGCTGATTATTTTGAGGTATCACTTGATACTTGTAGGCCTGCTGAAGCCTTGTATCCTAGGGGCAGGCGGGGGAGACAGTGATGGTAAGAGGGTAGGAGGAATTCTCAGGACGGTGCTGTCATCTCTCAGATTGTACTCTAGAAGTGAGGGCTGAGAGTCTGTGATTGAGCCTGTCCATTCTTCCTCTGCCCCTCTTGTCTGGCCCAAGTGAAGCAGGGGAGCACTAGGACCCAGAGGCTAGCACGGTTCCTGACAAGTCTAGAGCAGCACTAGCGCAGAGTGAGACTCATCAGCTGGCAAGCAGGATTCAGTATTTCTGGGTTCAGGATCCTCCGGCAGCAGAGAGGACCTGCTCATCTGTCCCCAGCACGGCCCCCACCCCTACCCTGGTCGGCCCTGAAGGAGGCCCATGGACTGGGGAGGGCCGTGACGGCCCTGTGTCGGTCCTTTAGGGCCCAGGGTCCTGACCCTCCTGCCTAGGCTTCTGCCTTTCTCTCTGTCTTTGGTCAGCTGGGGGGAGGGGGTAGAGGCCGGGTGAGCAACATGGCCCAAAGCAAGAGGCACGTGTACAACCGGGTAAGTGGCCCTAACCTGGATGGCCCTGGGGGGGATGGTGGTGGAGAAGGCCTGAGTGCCTGTGGACATCACTGCAGTGGGGGCTGGGGAGATAGGTTGGAACTTGGCTGTGGGTACCTACAGACTGTCTTTCAAAGGAGACTTAGAGCCCTAATGACGACAGGTTTCCCTTCCTGGAGTTGGGCCCTAAATGGGGAGTGACAAGGCCCAGCCTCTGACTTAATTGGCCTTCGGGCTAGGGGCTCCTGAGGGGGTCACTGTCTTGGGGACTCAGCATATGTTGTTAGGTCAGAGGGGGTTGATAGCAAGGTCCTTCTTTGTTGTTTATTGTTTGCTGTCTTTTCTGCCTGAGATTGAATCTGTACCCACTGTTATGTCCTCTGGTTCTGAGAGGCTTGTTGGGAGGTTGGGGGGAGTTTCTGAGTTTGAGTATAGCCTTGATGTCACTGGAAATTTCCTTTATCAGCTCTGTGAGATCTAGCTTGCTGTCCAGGTGTGATCTGAGGTCCTGAGCTCCTGAAAGCAGTGTTCGTACCTTCCTGGATGAGCTCTTTGGAGAAGGGAGTTAGGGAATGACAGGCTGGCAGTGTTCTGAATCTTCTCTGGTTCTGGCAGGACTCCCTTTTGAAGCTAAGTGAGGATATATAAGAAAGGAGCCCCATGGAGTTTTTAAGACCATGGTGTTACTTCTTGCCTCACTTAGCAGTTTGCTGCAAGGCCTCTCTGGTCCATGGAGCTGTTACTGCTAAAAATGGCTTAGGTGTGATTTTCTTCTAAACCATGGGCTGATTTGGGACCTAATTTTATGTTGTGTCCTGCCATCACGGATGCTGAGAGTTTCCCAAGAACAGTGTTTTAGTTTATTCCTTTGCCTTGCGCATCTGTGGAGTGATAAGATATCCATTTGCAGTGCTGGGCAGATGAAGTACAAATGGGACAAATCTGAGGTACCTGATATACTTGGCCTGTGTTTTTCTTTTTATAGCAATGTAGCATGAAAGAAGAATCCAGAGCCTAGGGGCAGAGTGGACGGAGCAGGATACAGGCCAGGAGGAAGGGAGTTGGATGGCTGAATGGGTTTCTGGGAGGCATCAGGAGTGTTACCGTGGCTATGTGGATGGGAGTGACAGGAATCAGATCAGGACAGAGTAGTGGTGACTTGAAGGCCTGAAAAGAGTAATGGTTGTATGCCTCTGAAAGGGAAAGGACTGAAAGAGCTGTTTGAACCTAAGGAAGACAGATGACAATTGAAAGGGAAACGATGCAGTGGGGACGCCCACTGAATCACCTGTCTTCCCAGCTCAAACCTCTGAGTCAGGGCATTAGGTTATGAGGAGCCTGGTGTAAACTGAGTTAATTGGTTGAGTTTAGTTCTCCTTAGAGGCAGTATTCTTGAGAAAATAGCCATGTGGTAAATTTCACAGGTCTATCAATGAATTCTGATTTGTTATAAAATTTAAATATAACTCTTAAAAATTCTAGGAGATTCCAGAAGAATTTGGAGAAGGCTTAGAAAGACCTGTCACTGACATTTTTTGAAGGAGAGTTTGGGGGCTAACTTTATCCTAACAATCTGGTTCAAGGAAGTGACTTCTGGTCTATTTTCAGTCCAGGTTGGGTAATTTTTTATGCATTAGGATGTCACCTTTGACCTGACGCCTCTGACTGGGTACATTTGCACATGTGTTTCTTTCAGACGCCCAGTAGCAGCAGGATGAGTGCGGAGGCAGGTGCCCGGCCTCTGCGTGTTGGCTCCCGCGTGGAGGTGATTGGAAAAGGCCATCGAGGTACTGTGGCCTATGTTGGAGCCACACTCTTTGCCACTGGCAAATGGGTAGGCGTTATCCTGGATGAAGCAAAGGGCAAGAATGATGGAACTGTTCAAGGCAGGAAGTATTTCACTTGTGATGAAGGGCATGGCATCTTTGTGCGCCAATCTCAGGTATGCATCCCTTCTCTGTGTGTGTGTGTGTGTGTGTGTGTGTGTGTACATGTGTATATCTTCTGCATGTACAGCTGGTGTGGTGGTACTTCCTTTTCCTGACTGTGGGCATAAGCTTCTGGTTGGGAGAGTGGGAGGTAGCAGCAGTGGGAAGATTGGCAATTCATCCTTATGAAAGCTTCCCTGTACTCTGGCTTGCTTGAGGACTGGGGAGGGACCCATATTCGAGTCATTCTTAATCTGGATATATTGAGTCTATTTTGTGGCTTCAGATCCAGGTATTTGAAGATGGAGCAGATACTACTTCTCCAGAGACACCTGATTCTTCTGCTTCAAAGGTCCTTAAAAGAGGTAACAGCCACCCACTTAAGTTGTCTTCTTATGTCCTGAAGTCCTAGCACTTCTTATAACAGAGGGCCACAGTGGATACTGAAATTTTTCCATCACCACCATATTCCCGGGTTATATCTCACCCCACCCCACCATGATATTGTCTGTCCCTAGCCCTTTATACAAATGCACACTTTGTCTTTTGCTTTCTGCAGAGGGAGCTGATACAGCTGCAAAGACTAGCAAACTGGTGAGTGGTTTGTTGGTGGGAGTAGGGAATAACAGAGAGAGAAAAAGAGGGAGGGAGACCCAAGGCTAGGTAGAAGCAGTAGGTAAGTCTGAATTGAGGTAATCTAGTGTCTCCAACCTTCCTGATAAGGATGCTTCGGAGTGAGTTGCTGTATTAGGGCTAGAGTAAAGGTGGTAGCAGGGGAAGGCTGTTAGGGTCCAGAAGTGCAGGGTCAAATAGGGCTGCACTGGGGGTAATAGAAAGGACAGGTCTGACCCTAATAGTATGGCCAGCTTCCTATGTTTCGCTCCTTAAAGATGCCAAGATCTAAATAGTTTGTGAGTAGGGTAAGGTAGAAATAGAAGGAAAAGGAGCTCTCTTATTCACAAGTGGTGGCAAGGAGCCAGGCCCTCTGCCACCTGTTTAAGACTGTATGCAGGGGTCCTTCCTAGCTCCCCTGTACCATTCTTCTGCAGTGTTGTGAGGTAGGACTCAGCTTCTCTGGACCAGGGTGTGGACTCCTCAAAGCAAATCCTTGAGGAACCACTCATCTCACTCAGGGCTTAACATTGACCTGCTCTGTCCCCTATCCCCTGCCTGTGTATGCCTGAGTTGGTATTAACACCTACACCCAGATTGTCTGATGAGCTAGCACAATATGATGTCTTTTTTTTTTTTTTTAACTCTGCCCTTTCCTACTCCTCATGCAGCGGGGACTGAAGCCTAAGAAGGTGGTGTGTTTACTGTTTGTGCCGGGATGGGTGGGGGCCACGAGCCCCCTTCCCTGCTGTCCTGCATGTCTTTGGTCTGCTGCATGCACGTGTGTGTAACCTGGGGGTGGGATGGCCAGAGGATATGGTAGCCTTGGCTTCCAGAGCTCCTTTGAGGGGTACAAGAACATCAGGCCCAGTGTCTAGTCCAAGTAACACTCAATAGAGATGATTTCTTCCTGCCCCAGACTGCTACTTAGAGATGCCAACATTTTACTGTAAACAGTGGCAACATGAAATAGAGTGTTTACTGGCTTATGGTGGTTTCTCCCTTAGTTGAGTTTAAACCGCAGTGGAGGATAGACTCGAGGGAGGATGGGGCTTGAGAAAATACTAGGTAAAGTGGTTGTGCAGAGAAACAGGAGATCAGGGAACTGCACAGAAGGAACAGTTGGAATACCTGAGAGTCTGCCTGCCTCTGAGTGGGTGCTACCATTACCCACCCCTACTCTGCCCTATCAGTCTTTCCCTGGCACCTTCTTCCTCTGGTGTGTGCCTGAGGCCCACGTCTCACTCACATATGTAGAGACTTAGCTGTGCCACCTGTCTCCTCTCCAGAGTTTTAAACACATAAAAGTGCTTCCATGACTACTTCCTCATGCTAGCCCCTGTCTTGGGCCTGTACCCAAGCTGTCCCTGACCTGCCTGTGCTCTCTGAGCTATATGTATGTGCTATGTGTACTGTGATTTTCTTGTTGCCATCCTGCGTCTGGCCTTTCTGATGTTGCATGGAGAGCTACTGGATTAGGGTAGTGGGAAGTGAGAGGAAGACTTCTCCTTTTTGACTCCTAGTTGGTAATAGGGCCTCACTTTGGAGTTTTGCCATGGTAGAGACCACATACTAGTATTTCGCTTTGGGTCCTTAGTCCTGGTTCCAGGTGGGAATAGAGCTGTAAGAAAAACAGTGCTCTAAAGGATGCTGGGCCCATTCTAGCGTCATGGAAACTTGGATCATCTCTTGATTATTATCTCCTGGCTGAGGCTCCTATCTTACTTCAGGCCCCTGAATAGAGAAGAACATGAAACTGCAGTCTGAGATCTATGGAGGAGTTCTGGTTGCAGCCTGCCATGTCCCTGACAGGTCTGAGCCATGCCAAACCTGTGGAAATGTGGCAAAGCCCAGACTAGACTGCCCATGCTGGCTTATAGCACCTTGCGGTAGACAGTATCAGTCAGGTAGTAGAGTACTCCTGTTCTCTCAAAACAGATCACTTAGCCAGGGCCTCTCCTCTCATTTCCTGTGGAACAGAGAACTAGATCCAAAACAAAACAAAAGAGTGCTTTGAGGAGAGGGCAGAAGAGAAAACATAGATGTCTCTGCTAAGTACCTCGACCTTTCTGGAAAGCCCTTTAGGGAGAGTTTTAACCTGACCATTGGAAGAGAAGCCCAGCACTATCATCAGAGTTGATGCTCTTCTGATAGAATGTTCTCCAGGGTTTCTTAATTACTCTGTTACTCCTCAGAGCATAAACTGGATGTTGGAGGGGAGCTCTGGGTGTGTGTTCCTGAAGAGACATCAGGGTATAGCCAGCATGAATAAGAGAAGCGGGAGCCATGGGGTCATAGGAGGATCAGAGTGCAATTATGAAGGAAGATGGAGCAGGAAAGCCCTGTGTCCCTGCCCACTCATGCCATCACCCCATAAGGTGCCATTTCTGGCATTGTCCCTGGCCCAGTTTTTGAAGCAAGCTCTTGGGGATGGGTGAGGGAGAGGGAGGCAGAGCCTGAACCTGTTCTTTGGAGGAAGCAGTAGGGCGGGCTCTGCGCAGGACTTTGTCCTGTCATGATGAGGAGGAGGAGCCAGCAGGGCCCTGGGTGGTTGCTAGGTGACCACGGAACATTGGCTCCACCCCCATGAAGCAGAGGAGGGTGGGTGCATGACGTCAGGTGGAGCTGGTGCTGCGGCCACAGAGGCTGCCATCAGCCTAAGCTGGTGAACTCGGCTGGGTACTGCTCTGGTGCCTGCTGGAGTCTGGTTGTCCTGCTGGGCACCTTCGGGGGCCTCTGTGTCGGAGCGGGAGCCATTTGCAGGCTGGGAAGCTGCTGCCTGCGAGCTAAGGCTGCATTGTTGGGATTTGATGCACTAATCTCCTGTCTCGCCGCCTTTCCCTCTGTTCGATCTCTTTCCCTCCCTCCCTTCATCTGTCCTTCCTCCTGGTGTTTGTCTATCCTCTGTCCCTCCTCCTCTTTCCTCTCCTTGCTTTCTTTGGTTTTCTGCAATGATGAGACAGGCACCGACAGCCCGAAAGGTACTCTTGCTTGCTCTGGTCCTGCTGCTGGGTTGCCAGGTTAATGGTGGCAGTAGGCTGCTGGGGTGGGGGTGGGGGCTGATGGATTTCATCTGTCTACCTGGCTGGGGGAGGAGTGTGAGGGTGAAGGGAGGGGGCAGGGAGAGGTGTGTATCACCACTGTACCTCACCCCGGGATTTGCTCTGTGCCCTGCCTTTTGGCTCTGATTGAGCCTGTGTTCCAGGCCTTGTCTCCAGTGGCCTCACAGGCTTGGGCTTTAGGAATCCCCTACTGCAAACAAGCTTGAGAAGGTTTTCTGCAGTAGAACCTGAGGAAACAGACCCAGCTGTCTCAGTGCCTCTAATAGGCCTGCCTGCCTCACCCTGCCTTTCTAGAATGACTCTTGGTTGTTCTCCTAGCATTCACCACCCTGGGGTTTGTGTCTGGGGGCTTCCCAGAGTAGGATAGGGACCCTAGAATAGTTTTTGACCCACAATGATGGAAGCTTAGTTCTGGGTCGCAGGGATGAGGATAGGTCTCCTTGGGCTCAGTGTCTCCTGGAAACTGGGCCCAAGCCAAATCTTGTCTTTGCCAGAGCAATGAGACACTGGGCAGCAAGAATACTCTATGGGAATTGGAGCTAATCACTCAACTGTCTCTATGCAGTAACCTGAAGTGTTTCTGGATTTGGTTTATAACAGTGGTTTCTCTGTGCTGCTCCCCACCCCCATCTCCCTAGTCCAGCTGGGTGGGGTTACTTTGCTGAGCTCTGGGCTCCTGCTAATGCAATATTCATAGTCCTGACACCTGAGCCCTCTGCCTCAGGGATGGGGACTGCTCTGAGATAGAGTTCTGGGGACGTGGAAGGATTGCTGCGTTGCAGGGCTCTGACCTCTCTTCTGGGCTTTTATCACTGTTGTTTTGGAGGAGGGTCTTTCTAGGGAGTCTGTGGAGTCTGGCACTTGAAGGAAGAGGCTGATCTGGGAAAGTCCTTGGGAATGGTAGATGGGCGGGGCCTCTGGTTCTGGGCTTGAGTGGGAGAGGTTGTTCACAGAAGGCTGGGTCTCTGGAGATCTTCTCACAGCTGCCACCTTTGGTCTCTTGGGACTCAGACTAGGAGACAGGGACCTCTGGGATTTCCAGGTTGTCTGAAAGGGTGAGGCCTCCAAGGGTTAGGCAAAAGTGGGAACAGAAAGCAAGGGGAATAGGAATTCTGGGTTTCTGGAGTAGGAATATGGTGATTCACTGGAGGGAGAAGGGGATGGGATGGTGTGGGGGAGTGGTGGCTAACTATAGCCCCATTCTTGTTACTTCTGCTCTCATTACTGTCCTTTACTGTCTGTCTTCCTGCCATTATCCTTTCTTTCCTGACTACTTCTCTTCTGGCTCCTGTTGCCTCTCCAGACCACAACTCGGCGGCCCAAGGTGAGAACAAACAGGCCTCTGTGCAAAGCCACTGCTGAGTGTGCACATGTTTCAGGCATGTACATGTGTACCATCAAATAAAAGTTGACCATAGTGCAACATAAGTTCTTTTTGAGGGGGAAGAGGGCCCTAGATTTGGTGACAGGCCCCTCCTGGGAAAATGACTTCCAGCTCCAAGCAGCTCCTCTAAGCCATAGATTGAATACAAAAAAGAAGTGAGAGGGATTGTAGTTAATTCAAGACATGCTTTCTTGAATAATGTAATTTTGACTAGTTTTGAGGGAAAGGATTAGAAGAGGTAAAGAACTTGGCAGCGTAGAATGTTAGTAAGGTGAGTGTGTCTGCGAAAGCCTCTGGATGGGAGCGTTGGGATCACATACTCTTTCCAAGTGGCAGTTCACTAGGAGAACTTTGGGCACTAGGGAGAGCACTGGGCAGGCTTGTCTGCTCCATAGCTTGAGCCTTCAGGGTTGCTCCTCAGCACCCTCCTCTACCAAGCTCCACAGTGCTCTGGGCAGACTACCTGGTTAGAACCCCTTTGTCTTGGGGAACTAGGTATAGAAGGGTGTTTCAAGGGAAGTCTTAAGTTCAAAACTTTCATTTTGGCCCTTTTGCCTGCGGGATCCCCTGACACAGCAAGGGAGGGCACTTCAGCTTGACTTCAGAGAGTAGGAAGGGCCTGGCAGTGGTAAAGAGCCTGCGCCTTACTTTCATTAATTTTTTGTTTTTATTTAGTTTTTGCACTTCATGTTTAGCCTGGGAACATGAAAATTGAGAACAATCTCTAATCTGTTCTTTCTCTCTGGGAATGATACTGAGACACTTGCTACTCTAGGGGAGTTGGGTGCAGACCTAGAGTAAGGATGGGCCTGGGAATATTAAGAAATTGCTACAATGATCACAATTAGGTCATGGGGAGTTTAGGGGAGGAAAAGATTGAGTTCTAAAGGGTAGTGCCACAGCTGGGAGGAATGTGGGGCCTATGCCAAAGGAGGAACCTTATAATCTTATGTCTTCTCCCATCCTTTTTTCATTTCTTCCCCTCCTCCTCCTGTCCTTTGTCATTGTTGCTTTCTGACTCTCGTCATTTCCCCTCCCTTTCACTCTGTCTCTGTTCTCATTGTGCTTTCATATTCTGATTTTTCCCTTCTCTGTCTCCTCCACTTGCCATATTCTCATGCCCTGTCTCCTTCCCTCTCACGGCCCCATTCCTCTGTTCTCTTTCTGGTCTGCCCCTGTCCTCTCTAAATAGCCCGCTCGCCCAGCCAGTACTGGGGTGGCCGGGGCCAGTAGCTCTTTAGGCCCCTCTGGCTCAGCATCAGCAGGAGAGCTGAGCAGCAGTGAGCCTAGCACCCCAGCTCAGACTCCATTGGCAGCACCCATCATTCCTACACCGGCCCTCACCTCTCCTGGAGCAGCACCCCCGCTTCCTTCCCCCTCCAAGGTAAGAACTGGGGTTGAGGGTAAAAAAGACCTCAAATGCCAAGGCGCCTATGACCCCTGGCTGAGTTGTGGAAACTTCCTGTGGTTGGAGAAGACCTAGAACTTGGAGAGTTGGGGACATAACACATGGGTATCTTGCTATTAGCCAAGCTACCCTTTCCTGCCCTTCTCTCATATACTTTCCCTACATATAGTGTGTCACAGTTTCCTCTCAGATTTTTATATGCCACTTGTTTTTGATGCTGGGACTGGGGTGATATTTGCACACAGTTTTATCTTCTCTGCTCTTGCTCAGTCATGATGGGGAGCAAGGGTGGGCTGTGCTCAGATCATGGGGCCTTTTCTTGGCAGGAAGAGGAGGGACTGAGGGCCCAGGTGAGAGACCTGGAGGAGAAACTGGAGACCCTGCGGCTAAAACGGGCAGAAGACAAGGCAAAGCTGAAAGAGCTGGAGAAACACAAGATCCAGCTGGAGCAGGTGCAGGAATGGAAGAGCAAAATGCAGGAGCAGCAGGCGGACCTGCAGCGGCGCCTCAAGGAGGCGCGGAAGGTAGGACTCAGGATGAAGGGGATGACCGGGTAGGATGAGGGTCCTGAGGATGTAACTGGAAACTAGATTGGTGCTGGAGCCCAGGATGCCGTGTGAGGAAGGGCAGCACAGACATTTCTATGCTAATGCCACCCAACTCACCTCTCAGGAAGCCAAAGAAGCAATAGAGGCCAAGGAGCGCTACATGGAGGAGATGGCAGATACTGCTGATGCCATCGAGATGGCCACTCTGGACAAGGAGATGGCTGAAGAGCGGGCCGAGTCTCTGCAGCAGGAGGTGGAGGCACTAAAGGAGCGTGTGGATGAGCTTACCACAGACTTGGAGATCCTCAAGGCTGAGATTGAAGAGAAGGGTAAGGGGCCAGGACCTGTGTGGACAGGGAGTGGGAGATGAGGTGGAGGTGGTGAGGCAAGCCTGAGCACTGCAGTGGTTTTCCCCAGGCTCAGATGGGGCTGCATCCAGTTACCAGCTCAAGCAGCTTGAGGAGCAGAACGCCCGCCTAAAGGATGCCCTAGTGAGGTAGGCTCCTCTCCTGTGCTCGGCTCTGTAGCTCACTCCCTGGCCTCTGAATGTATTAGAGCACCCATCACCTACTGACTCTGACACACTGTCTCCCCCTTTCCTCTTTCCCACTTCTCCACAGGATGCGAGATCTTTCTTCCTCAGAGAAGCAGGAACACGTGAAGCTCCAAAAGCTGATGGAAAAGAAGAACCAAGAGCTGGAAGTTGTGAGGCAACAGCGAGAGCGCCTACAGGAGGAGCTAACCCAGGCAGAGAGCACCATTGATGAGCTCAAGGAGCAGGTCTGGGAAGCCCCGCGTGTGCCCAGAATCCGCGTACCTGATTCTCCTCTTGCCACCTTTCAGCAGCACTTTTCCTCGTCCTTTCTCCGTAACACAGGTAGATGCTGCTCTGGGTGCTGAGGAAATGGTGGAGATGCTAACTGACCGGAATCTGAATCTGGAAGAGAAAGTGCGAGAGTTGAGGGAGACTGTAGGGGACTTGGTAAGAGAAGGACCCTCGATGGAGAGTATTTGGAAGGGACCTGCTGAGAGATTGACACATGACCCCTGACCTTTAAGTAGGGCTGTGTGGTAAGGGACTCATCTTACCCCTGCTACCCTGACCATGCCTTTGTTTTCCCACAACTACCTTGTGTTTCAGGAAGCAATGAATGAGATGAATGATGAGCTGCAGGAGAATGCACGTGAGACAGAGTTGGAGCTGCGGGAACAGCTGGACATGGCAGGCGCCCGAGTGCGTGAGGCCCAGAAACGTGTGGAGGCAGCCCAAGAGACAGTTGCAGACTACCAGCAAACCATCAAGAAATACCGCCAGCTGACTGCCCACCTACAGGTGCCTGCTCACACCCTGTTCTTTCCCCATGATCACCCCAGGACTCCCTCACTATCTAGGTGTGTCACTGTCTCTGCTCCCAGGACGTGAATCGGGAACTGACAAACCAGCAGGAAGCATCTGTGGAGAGACAGCAGCAGCCACCTCCAGAGACTTTTGACTTCAAAATCAAGTTTGCTGAGACTAAGGCCCATGCCAAGGTCAGGAAAGTGGGTGTTGATAAGAAGCCAGAGTGTAAGGGATCCCAGCCTGGGTGTAGCTATGGGCTGACCTGATATGAAATTATGAGTTTCAGATTCCTCAGGGAAGATGTGCTTTGTTTTGTAGTTTGGAAGACTGCTGGCCTGTGCTTGACCTAAAAGTGTGAATCCTAATAGAGCAGGGTAGGTTGGTTTTGGGGTTCTACCTTGGCTAAGAGCCTTCCTCCCTATCCACTGCATAGGCAATTGAGATGGAGTTGAGACAGATGGAGGTGGCCCAGGCCAACCGGCACATGTCCTTGCTGACAGCTTTCATGCCTGACAGCTTCCTCCGGCCAGGTGGGGACCATGACTGTGTCCTAGTGTTGCTGCTTATGCCTCGTCTCATTTGCAAGGTATGGCCAATCATTTATACTCACAATAAAAATCTGTTGAACTTGCTGTGAACCAGGCATTGAGGAAGCTGAGTGAGGACTGCAGTCAGCATCTGCCCATAAAGTGTTTATGAGGTAGCAGAGGAACTTACAGTGAACAAACTCACAGATGACAGATGTCTATGGAATCTCCGTAACTGTGGATTCAGTCTACTATAGTTCAAAAATATTGGGGAAAAGTGATATCTGTACTGACTATGTACAGACTTATTTCTTATCATTATTCCCTAAATGATATAGTATGATAAAAGTTTTCATAACATTTATGTTGCATTAAATATTATAAGTAGCCTTGAGGTGATTTAAAATATATATGAGGATATACATAAGGTAACATGTAAGTGTTGTGGCACTTTATATAAAAAATTTAAGATCCATGGATTATTGGATCTGGGGGGTGGTTATGGAACCAGTTCACTGTAGATTTAAGAGATCACTGTATTACAAATTGTGTATGTGTGTGTGTTTTGTGGTGCTGGGGATTGAACCCAGGACCTTGTATATGCAAGGTAAGAGCTCTACCATTTGAGCCACAGCCCCAGCCTAAATTGTGTGTTATAAAAGAGAGACTCTTTGAAGGAGCATCACTGGGGATCTGATTTAAATGAAAGCAGGATATAACATGTAACTGAAGAAGTAATATTTTAACCGAAAGCCAGAAGATGGCTAGGAGTTAGCTAGGGGAATAACTGGTAGCATAGCATTCTAGGTGGAGACATAGTGTATAGAGATCCCTTTCCTGTCCTTCTTGCAGTCCAGGAAGGTTTATATTGTAATCCCAAGGAGAAGTTACTGGAATTTTAGTGAGTTAATTCTAATCTACCACTTTCAGTGCAACCCAAGGCAAGAATAAAGACACTAAGACATATATACAGTTATGGGGAGCCAAGGGTTCCTAAGTCTAGCCAAAATGGTGGTTCACTGGAACAAAGGCCACACCCAGAGTTCAACCTGGGTTTTATTGATCTGCTATGAGGGAGTGGCTCAGGGATGAGTGACAGTGAGAGTGGCGGGAAATATGTGACTGCCATGACTACCATGAGTTGGGCTATGTAGAAGGTCTGAGATCACCTCTGCAATATGCAGAGGGCAAGAAAAGCAGAGAGAGTAATCTGTGTAATATAACTGGGGTAGTAGCTAATAATTTGGGGTCAGTACTTCAGTTCTGATGTATAATCATTTTTGCCCTGGGAGGTCATAGCCTCTTTCTCGAGGCTTGGTCCCAGCTGACAATGTGGAGTACAGCTCTCCTTCCTGCCTGGCTCAACCACGTATTTGGGGAGTCATTAGGCAGTCAATGCTGACCTGTTGCTTTGCTTCAGATATTATACATCAGCTTCTCAGCCCAATTTACATTGCTTAAATTGAAAGGACAAAGAAATAGCCTATCCAGCTATCAATACATGGATATGGTGCCAAATTTATCCAAAAAGGAGATAGTTGCTCTTTTTTTCAAGGAAAATCAAGGCGAGTCATCTGGGTGGTTCCCCACAATCAGTGGAGCAGCAGCTTTAAGTCAAGGAAGACTTGGTTCTCATGGTTCCACTGCCCTTTCATTTTCATATCCTAAATCCTCACAAGCTCCATTAATCACATCATTACCTTTCCCCAGGAGAGACTCACCACTCATCAAAGAGGTGCTCTGCTTTCTCTCTCATCTGTCTGTATCCATACTTCCCACATAATTGTTAAGTTGCATTCACTATTTCTGAATCTGTTCTCCAGCTTCTGCTCTAAGTTCTAGGTCCCTGGTCTCACTGCAGGCAGAGCTGATCCGGAAGCAGGCCCAAGAGAAATTTGAACTAAGTGAGAACTGTTCGGAGCGGCCTGGACTTCGAGGAGCTTCAGGGGAGCAGCTCAGCTTTGCTGCTGGACTAGTATACTCACTGAGCCTGCTGCAGGCCACACTGCACCGCTATGAACAGTAAGTGACTCCTGACCTTCTGCTCCAGGGTCATGGGTCCAGGATGGGCTGGAACTGAAGTTGCTTGGAAGGCCTCAGCCTCACAGAGCCCTTCTCTGGTCTCTAGTGCCCTTTCTCAGTGCAATGTGGATGTGTATAAGAAGGTGGGCAGCCTCTACCCTGAGATGAGTGCCCATGAGCGCTCCTTAGATTTCCTCATTGAGCTACTGCACAAGGATCAGCTGGATGAGACTGTCAATGTGGAGCCTCTCACTAAGGCCATCAAATACTACCAGGTCTGGGAAAAAAATTCAGGCTTGGGGCAAGAGGGAGGGAAGCTTTTGCCTAGTTGGAGCTATTGCCAGTGTAATCAAGGTTGTATGTGTCAGGCTGGCTGCTTGAGGCCTGATTTACTCTTTGATAAACTTGCCTTATGACACAGCTGCCTGGTGGTTTTGGATTCTGCTGTCTGCTGTACATCTGGAGACTTAAAATGACCATGGCTCATGCTGTAGGTTGGGGAGAACCCCCGTTTCTTCCATAGACTGAAAGCTATTTTTTGTCATCCCTCCCTAGCATCTGTATAGCATCCATCTTGCTGAACAACCTGAGGACTGTACCATGCAGCTGGCTGACCACATTAAGGTGAAGTCTCTAGATCAGTGGTATAGTTCCCTGTACAAATCAGAAGCAGAAGACATTACATGAAGGGATCAGGCCCCCAAGACGTGTCACCTGAAACTGGGATAGGGCCACCAAAACCAAATCAGGGAAGCCAAAGAACCCACGTACAAATGAGGATCAGCACAAGGTGGAAACATCTTAGAGATGAGATGGGGTAGAAGGTTCCTACTGGGGTCTGATGACCACACACTTCTGTCCTCACAGTTTACCCAGAGTGCCCTGGACTGCATGAGTGTGGAGGTGGGACGGCTGCGTGCCTTCTTGCAGGTGAGCACATACCTAGAGCTGTGAGAGCTCCTCTTCCTCCTTGGTCCACACCCCCACCTCTAGTGCTGACTTAGTTCCCCATCCATTTCCTGTTTCCTGGCTAGGTTGGGCAGGAGGCTACAGATCTTGCCCTTCTGCTTCGGGACCTGGAAACATCATGCAGTGACATCCGCCAGTTCTGCAAGAAGATCCGAAGGCGAATGCCAGGGACCGATGCTCCTGGAATCCCGGCTGCACTGGCCTTTGGATCCCAGGTTTAGGGCTTTGAGTAGGGAAGGGAATGAAGCTGAGTAGAACTGGGAATGGCCTAGCATGTTAAGATGTGGATCTGGTCAGGGGACAATACTGGTTTTTTGAGTAGCTAGGAACTATAATGCTGCACTCAGGATGGGCTCTTGACTGCAGTCTGTCACATAGGTATCGGACACACTCCTGGACTGCAGGAAGCACTTGACATGGGTGGTGGCTGTGCTGCAGGAAGTGGCAGCTGCTGCTGCTCAGCTCATTGCCCCCCTCGCAGAGAATGAGGGGCTACCTGTGGCTGCGCTGGAGGAGCTGGCTTTCAAAGCAAGCGAACAGGTTGGCCTGGATGACTGGGTAGAAGAGGATGAGAAGTTAGTGGCCCGCGTGGAGCTCTCACTCCTGCTTTTGGGTCTATGTAGATCTATGGGAGCCCTTCCAGCAGCCCCTATGAGTGTCTGCGCCAGTCATGCACCATTCTCATCAGCACTATGAACAAGCTAGCCACAGCTATGCAGGAAGGGGAGTATGATGCTGAACGGCCACCCAGCAAGGTACATGGAGATTTCCTTGGAGGGGCTCCAGTGGCCTGGAGGAGCAGGATTTGTACAGTCACTGCTCATTATGGGAGGCCAAGGAGACAGGAAATGGGCATCTAGAACGCAATATCTTGCCTAGACGGCAAGAATATTTTCCCTGTAACTGGATCTCTCTGAAAGGAGCACTTTGATGACATCTGCTCCCAACCCCCACCCTTTCACCCACCCTATTCCTTAGCCTCCTCCAGTTGAGCTGCGGGCTGCGGCCCTTCGTGCAGAGATTACTGATGCTGAAGGCCTGGGTTTGAAACTTGAAGATCGAGAGACAGTTATCAAGGAGTTGAAGAAGTCACTCAAAATTAAGGTAAGGATAGTGGTATAATGTCAAGTGAAATAAACCAGACATACAAGCTTAAATATCTCATGGTTTCTCTTCTATGAGAAACCCAAAGTATGAATAAATTGAAGAGCAAAGTAAAGGATGTATAGTCGGAAACAGGGAGGTAGGTCTCTTGTAAAAGGGAAGGGGACCAAGAGATGGAGAAGAGTGGAGGAAGGGGAGAAGAAGGGGAAGTAAAATGAATTAAGATGTGTTGCATACATGTACAAACTCCCCATGATGGATGTGGTCATTATGTACTGCAAACATATAAAAAAAGAAAAAAAGGTGAGGGTAGGGTAGACTTGGGATTTGGGGCCCAGAAAGTATGGTGGGACCCAGGGCAATGGCAAGTATAGGGATTAGGACTGAAACAGTTTGGGGGAAAAGGGGCCAGGGAGCTCTCAGGGAGCTTTCTTTTCTTTCTTCATGTTTTCCTTTCCTTTCCTTTTTCCTTTTTCCTTTTCTCTTTTCCCTTTCCCTTTCCCTTTCCCTTTCCCTTTTCCTTTGTCTTTGTCTTTGTCCTTTCCCTTTCCCTTTCCCTTTCCCTTTCCCTTTCCCTTTCTCTTTCTCTTTTTCTTTTTCTTTTTCTTTTTCAGTAGTTCTGGGGATTAAAGCCAGGGCCTTGCACGTGCTAGGCGTGCACTCTACCACTGAATCACATTGCCATTCCTATCTGGGAACTTTCAGCTCATGTGATCTAACCTAGGTCTTGAGGATGTGGGGAGAATGTCAGAGAACCAGAAACTCTCTGTCTTGTCCAGGGAGAGGAGCTGAGTGAGGCGAATGTGCGACTCAGCCTCCTGGAGAAGAAGTTGGACAGTGCTGCCAAAGATGCAGACGAGCGCATTGAGAAAGTACAGACTCGGCTGGAGGAGACCCAGACGCTGCTGCGGAAGAAGGAGAAGTCAGGCACCCTCCCTGGGGCCCTGCTTCCTCCAGCCTTCTCTCATGCTGGAGGCTCTCTGTCACCCTTTTCCCTTCCCCTCATAGCGAGACTCCCCATTTTCCTTCTCCATTTCAACTCTATTGTTTCACCCCATCCTAAGCCTACGTTGCCTCGTCTCTCTCTCCTCGCCAGCAAGGCTACCCCAAGGACCTGTCCAAACTGACGAGTCAGGTGTGGCCTTGAGGAAGCGACCCTGCCCAAACCCACATTCTCTTTCACAGAGAGTTTGAGGAGACAATGGATGCACTCCAGGCTGACATCGACCAGCTGGAGGCAGAGAAGGCTGAGTTAAAGCAAAGGCTGAACAACCAGTCCAAGCGAACGATTGAGGGGCTCCGGGGGCCCCCTCCCTCAGGCATTGCTACACTGGTGTCTGGCATTGCTGGCGGTGAGTACAGTGGTTTAGTCAGTGCTGGCCCAGAGGAGATTGCTGTATTGCTTTGGAGGACTTGGCTACGATTTGACTTCTGCCTGTCTTACCTGTGGATGTTCAACTAAGAACATGTTTGCCCAGTTTCACTCTGTGCTCACTTTTACGAAGTTTTCACTTTCCCTGAAGATGTGCAGAGTTCCTCTGATTAAAGTAGGGCGTGACCAGGTTTGTCAGGGAAATTCAGAATGCTGTTGACAATTGGACTTGAGTGGCCGGCCCTTTGGGATCTGGTCTTTCTGCCTTAGCTGTGTGTTCCTGAGCGCGGTCAATCTGCCATAGTCAAGTTTTCCAGCCTTGCCTGAAACCTGCTTTTGATTTTCTCTCTGTTTTGGCGCCTTGTTTCCCCAGTGAGCTCACATGGCTTCATCTTGTAGTGCGGTTGTCTTTTGCAGTGCATAATTCTCCTAGCTTTACTTCTATCACCTACTGTGACCTTGCCTAGTCACTCAGTATGGGTAGGGTTCTTAGAGTTTTTACAGCTTCAGGCCCAGTTTCCAGTTTTCTGGGTAAGGAAGTGGCTGCTGCATCTTGGTTCTCATCCACCCCATAGTTTCTTTCCCCTTCAGTTTCTTACCTTTTTCATGTCCAGAAGACATCTTGTTGTCCTGGGATTAAACCATCCAGGCCTCTAGACTTTCCTCACTGGTCCTGTGTCTGTTTTTGTTTTGTTTTGTTCTGTTTTCCTTCTTTTAGTATGTGTTTGCCATGTATAAAATTACATTCACCATAGGGAGTTGATACATGTATATAACACATCTTAGTGCTCTTGTGTCTTGTCTGCTTGTTCCCATCAAAGTCCCTGTTACTGGTCCACTGTTTTTGGGAGGTAACCAAGTACCTTTGTGGCATTAGACTGCTGTGGTACAGATAGCTTCATGTTCTTTGGGGGAAGTCTTCAGAATTATCACCCTGTACTGTTTTAAGCACAGTCTCTTTGAACAAATATTGGTTCTGCAATCATGAAATGTCCCCAAATCATGAAACTTTGACTCAGAGCAATGGGGGAAATCAGAGGAACAAGGGAATGTGCTTGCATTCTCAACCCAGGTTTTGCTGCTGGTAAGCACTAAGGGTACCCACATATGGGGCTCTCTGCAGCATTCCTTATTCCTTTCTTGGAGCTGGAGTAAGAGATGGGGAGAGAGGAACAGCTCCACATCTCAGGTGCTTCCTTCAGCATGTTCACTTTGCCATTCTTCTCACACTGTGATTCATGACCTCACTCCTCTTTATTCTGTTTTTCTTTTCTTTTCTTTTTTTTTTTTTTTTTTTTTTTGGTGGCACCAGGGATCGGACTCACAGCCTTGCACCTGCCAGACAGGCACTTAAGCTGCTGAGCCAAACTCCCAGCCCTGGTTTTTTTGAGGCAGGGTCGCACTATGTGGCTCAGGCCGGCCTTGCGCTCGCGTTGTAGCCCAAGTCGGCCTCGAACTCACAACGCTCCTCCTACCTCAGCCTCCCGAGTGCTGGGATTAAAGACGTGCGCCACCACGCCCGGCTTATTCTCTTTTTCTACATGTGTCTACTCTTACCCCATGGGCAGGGACAGAGTCATATTGGTGTAAAGAGTGTAGGATGATTAGGCAAAGGGTTTTCCTATAGGTCAAGTCCAGGATTCCTCCACTATGTTCCCCATCTTAAACAACCTAATTCCTCTCTTTTCTTTTCCTGCTGCCCCATGGGCTATCCTGAGCACAGAAGAGCAGCAGCGAGGTAGAGACCTAACCTGCCTGGGGCTTCCCAGGGTGGTTGGCATTGGGGCTGGGGGAGCAGGGTGCCATCTCCCACCATTTGGGAGCAGCTAGGATTGGAAGTGGGAGGAAATGCGGAAAAGGAAAGAGCAGCAGTGAAGCCCAGTTTTCCTCCTGGAGCTAAGGACATTTGTTATGGTATCCATAGGGGGTGCTCCTGGGCAGGCTCCAGGGTCCTTGCCAGGCCCGGGGCTGGTGAAGGACTCACCTCTGCTGCTTCAGCAGATCTCTGCCATGAGGCTGCACATCTCTCAGCTCCAGCATGAGAACAGCATTCTCAAGGTGAGGAGCTCCCAGGAAGAACTAGGGTGGGGGATGGAGCATACATGTCCCAATGATGATGCATGGCAGAGGTTTTCTATGAGCTCTTACCACTACCTCTCTTTTTTTCCCCACAGGGAGCCCAGATGAAGGCATCCTTGGCAGCTCTGCCCACTCTGCATGTTGCAAAACTTTCCCTCCCACCCCACGCGAGCCCTGCTAGTGAGCTAGCAGCTGGAGTGCTGTATCGTAAGACCAGTCAGCTGCTGGAAACATTAAATCAGCTGAGCACGCACACTCATGTAGTAGATATCACTCGTGCCAGCCCTGGTATGTACCTGCTAATCCCTGAGACCAATAACACATCCCTGCCCCTTACTCCAGAAATTTAACTCCTGCTCAGGCAGTACTTGGACATAGAGGCTTTTCCCAACAGTGTCCTTTACCTTCAGTGTTTAGTTTGTCTGATTCTCTCACTGTCTCTCAAGTGCCAGCTCCATGAGAGTTTATTACCTGCACTCCTGACTTAGTCCATTTCAGCTGCCAGCCTGGGCCTTGGTGGGCCTTACCAGCTTTCCCTTCCAACAGCTGCCAAGAGTCCATCGGCCCAACTTATGGAGCAAGTGGCTCAGCTGAAGTCCCTGAGTGACACCATTGAGAAGCTCAAGGTCAGCTCAGACCCTGTCCTTCCCCACCCTACTGAGATCACTCCAAAACATTCATTTATAGAGCCAAACACCTTTGGAGTTCCTTGGGGGCCAGCCCCATAGTAGATGGCGCTCTGGGGAGAAGGTGGATAGGAAGGCAGAATTTTTGCCTTGGGAACCGTGCAAACATAAGATTCTTATCAACAAAATGCATGAGGTAGGATCATCTTAGGGTATGCAATTCAAGCTGCAGCATGTCAGAGCTGTGATCACTGTGGGGTAGAATGTTTGGGCCTGGCTTTCCAGAGGCAGTAGAAGCTGAATTGAGTCTTAAAGAATGAGGATCTCTAATGGAGGGATGTTGAGGTGGGGATGTAGTTGGAGGTGACAGCAAAAGTATAGCAATAGAGAAGACCTTAGTCTTGTCCTCCCTGGTATTAGTACTGTGAAACCAGGGAGGTCTTGTACTAATTGTGGGAGAGTCCTCTAAATGAGTTCTTGACTTTTCCTCCCCAGGATGAGGTCCTTAAAGAGACAGTATCCCAACGCCCTGGAGCCACAGTTCCCACGGACTTTGCCACTTTCCCTTCATCAGCCTTCCTCAGGGTAAGGGGAGCCCGGGGCAGAGGATGGCATAGTGTCAAGGATCCATGTGGGTCCTCTTCCTCCTCCAGAGTTTGAAGAGACCTCTAGAGTCTCATGTCCAACAACTGCACATATTCTGCTTTATCTAACAATTCCAAGTCTTTCTTGCAAGTAACTCACAATTGCTTGCTATTCTGATATCTTAGCATAAAGAAAGAACCTTCCATGACTTTTGATACTATGACCCAAAACTCCTTTGTGAGGCTGTGTACCATGTTCTAATTTGAAAAATGTGGCCACGGTGGCTTAATAACTCAAAAGCCTCAGTCTCCCAGGGACTGCCTTGGCATCAGGGATCTCTTTAGTGGCCCACAGTTTAAGTGAGCCCCTGACCTGGGATCGTCTTCCCTTTCCAACCCCAAGGCCAAAGAAGAGCAGCAAGATGACACAGTCTACATGGGCAAAGTGACCTTCTCATGCGCGACTGGCCTCGGACAGCGACACCGGCTGGTGCTGACCCAGGAGCAGCTGTACCAGCTTCACAGTCGCCTCATCTCCTAAGCACTCCTTCTGCCACTGTCCCCTTCAGCCCTCAGCCTTCCTGTGCCACTCAGCCCAATGCACAGCCACCTCAGCCAACCCTAGGTAGAACCATGTGGGCTAAAATCTCTTCTTGCCCTGTTCGGCTCTGCTCCCTTCTTGTCAGAGTCCCACTCCTGCCCCTTAACCTGAGTTCCCCCATTCCTGTCCCCAGGCATTTTCCATAATTTGCTGTTCAGCTGCTCCCTCTTTCCTGAGGGGCCTCAGGGCTTGTGGGGGTAGGCTGAGACCCCACCACCAAAGGTTGAGTGAGGTCCCCCTGATTGAGGACTTCACCCCTTGATTAAAGCAACTTCTGCTTCAATACTTTCTGTGTGGTGTTGAGGGTGGGCTTGGGCCATTTGGCTCAGCAGGAGTGGAGGAGAAAGGTTGCTGAAGAAGCTTTGTGTCTGTCAAACTCAAGGGTCCCTCTCACTATTGACCAATACAGTGCCATGCCCCTCAAATGTGTGTGCAGTAAATTACTCTGAGCAAGGGGGAAAGGGCTAGACTTAGGTGTAGGTATGTGGGTTCATTGAGGGAGTTCAAAGAATTGAGGGTGAGTAGCTCCACCAACCTTGCTGTGTTTCCACTGTTCTTCAGTCCAGTTTCTAGAGCTGGAATACTGATGTGATCATCACTCCAGCCAACTTTGTGGTGCACTGACAAGAGTCTCATTATTAAACCAGGGGCTATTAATGGAACATTTATTAAACAAGGGGAAACCAAAGCAATAAACTGGTAAGAAAGGATGAAAGTTGTGAAAACTATTCCCAAATCCCACTATAAATTATTAACAGTTGAGGAGCTATTTAAAAAAACCTTTTTTTAGATTTCTGGGTCATGACCTAGACTTACTGAAATACCTCAAGGGTTGGGATCCATTGGGCCTGTGAGCAGTACCCCAGCATTTTAGAGCTTAGTTCTAGTTTAATTTAGTTGGCTGACTCCTTGATACGCCTTTTTTTTTTTTTTTTTTTTTTTTTTTTTTTTTTTTTTTTTTTTTTTTTTTTTTTTTTTTTTTTTTTTTTTTTTTTTTTTTTTTTTTGAGTACTGGGAATTGAACTCATGACCTCGCACTTGCCAGGCAGGTGCTGTGTTGCTGAGCTGTATCCCCAGTTCCTTGATTTACTCTTTCATTGCCCATTTGGGGGAAAATATCCAGCCCACACTCCAAGAGGGCTGTGATCCAGATGAAAGAACTCCTCAGTGCCCTGGAGTTGTGTGTCTGGGCTGGGTCCTCCATTCGAGCAGCTTCTCATGGCGGGGCAAGCAAAAAGAGCAGCTCCAAGGTGGGATCCCAGGGACATAGTCTCCATTTAGAACACCCTCAGGCAAGGTAGTGAGATGTGGTAGTATTCAATTGCCCATTCCTTGCCTACAGCCTTTCTTAACTGGGGTTCTGAAAGTGATTTGAATGATTTTCCTGAATACTCAAGGGTGCTACATGGCTAGTACCATTCTAGATGTATAGAATATAACTTGTTAAATACAAAGGATGCTTTAGAATGTTAGGGCTTAGTTTCCACAGAATTGCTTAACAGGGGTTGTTATATCTTGATGTCAGATTGCCTTTACCTTTCCAAATTTGGCTTCTCTAGTGCTAGGGAGTTGCACTACACTGTCCTTTCCCTGTGATTGGATTGTATTCCTGTTCTTTCTGCCCAAGCTGCTGACCTGCCTTCTGATTGGTGGTCAAAACACTGAGGACCAAGACTGGGCAACTCTGAAGACATTTTGAGAAGGGAATAGGGTTTTTTTTGTTGCATCTTTTTTCCTCAGTGGTAGTTTGTCATCCTTTGATTTTGAATCCCACACTAATTCAGTTACTTGCTGGCTACTTCTCTATGAGTGCCCACAAGTATCGGTCTCAGAATTGATGTGTCCAAAACTGGTATCTCTTTTGTGTCCTGGATATGGTAAGCCACAAGCCTGTGTCTTTGACCCTCCTTCATTCACTTTAGCTAATTTAGCCCACCCTGTTGAATTTTTCCTTCATTATGAACCTAAATCTGTCCATTTTTTGTTTTTATTTCATCTGCTTCTGTGTGTGTAACTTCTTGCTGTAGGTACTTTGGTCTCTGTTGACTTTCTTCAGCTAGTTCTTCACATAGAGGCCAGAGGGACTTTTCTAAAATGCACACTCATCCATGTCATTCCCTGTGTTAAATCCTGAAGTAATCCAACTGGAGTGTCTAAAATTTAAAATTTTATATTCATTAGAAAGGCACATGAGGCCATTCATGATTTGGGTCCTGTCCACCTCACCAGCCTCTTGAGCTACTCCAGTGTGCCTGGTGCTCTAACTTTAGTGAAACCTAGCAGTTTCCCTGCTACTCTGTTTTCTCAGGTCTCTTCTCATGACATCGGAGGGGAATGCCATCTTTCTTCCGTTCCACCTCTCTGTTCCAGTCTCTACACCTCATTCTAAAGTTGAAATAGTGTGTGTTTGTTTGTTTTCTGTGGTTCTGGGGATTGAACCCAGGGCCTGAACATGCTAGGCAAGTGCACTACTACTAAGCTACATTCCCAGTCCTCATGTTCATTTTTTGAGATAGCTGTAGTGTCACCACCTCAAGAAACCAATTCATATCACTTACTGGATGCTTCTTTCTGAAGACAGGTTAGATCTTTTTGTTTGTCTGTTTGTTTGGGACAGGGTCCTGCTATGTTCAGCCCAACATTGAATTCAGCATGTAGCCCAGGCTGGCTTCAAACTCATGGTGATCCTCCTACCTCAGCCTCCTGAAGGCTAAGATCATAGACATGGGGCCCCACACCTGGCCTCTGAAGACTGTTTTCTTTATTCTAGGAATGCTTGGATTCAGTTGCTTTCGTATCTTGGTAAGGTTTCTAATAAGATCTGTTTTCTTATTCACAGAATGGAAATGATATCTTACAGATATTTTGTGAAGGCTAAATGAGATAAAGTATACAAGCATCAAGCACTGTACCTGGCACACAATAGGCTTCCTTCTCTTCTTCAGTAGGTACCCCTCCTATACTGCTTTATACTAGTAAGTGTCTGTCTCCATTGTAATTGGCCTCCCTCTCCCTTTAGACAGATTCCTTTAGTATGCCTTCCACCTCTGCATCCCCCAACACACAGAGTTGAGAATGGAAATGGTGAGTTTCATTCTGGACTTGAATTCGAGGTGCCTGTGAAAGCGTCTGAGTGCAGATGTTCATTTGGTAGTTGGGTCCAACTGGGTCTCAAGCTTAGCAGGAAGCCCACCTTGGAGATAAAAGTAGGGAGCATATCAGTGGTGATTGAAGGAATAGTTTGAATGAGTTTACCATCTTAATTCAGATTACTTAAAAAACCAAACTTGGGACAAAATTTAAATGCCAGTGCTTTAATTGGAAAGTGCAGTTCTAGAGCAGTGAGACTGAAGGAAAGGAGAAAAAAGTCAAAAGTTTTGTTTAGTGAGTTGCTCACTTTGCTTCACAGGGACCCAGCTGGTCTTCTGCCTGTGTGAGATGTCTGGACAGACTGCACAGAAACAGTGGGCGTGGGATTAATGGAGGGGCAGAGAGGAAGTTCACCTGCCCTTCCTCCTTCCTGTTCTTCCTATTTGAAGTTTGCCCCAGGGAGTGTTAGCTCCCTCTCATTAAGGAGATTGTATGTGGCATGGCATTTCGTCCAAGTCCTGAAGTACTGAGGGAACAGTATTGATACAGGACTGTAGGAGTCAGTCAGAGCTGGCGGTCTGGGGATCAGGTAACGCTAGAGAATCCAAAGCAAGTTGTTGCATAAGAGTGTACAGGGGGGCCAGGTGGACATGCTTGTAATGCAGCACTTGGGAGGCTGAGGCAGGAGGATCATTGTGAGTTTAGACCCAACCTGGGCTACATAGTTCAGGACCAGCCTGAACTACATAGTGAGACCCTATCTCAAAAAACAAAACAACAACAACAAAGTGTACAGGAGGAGGGAGAAGGTAGAGTCCTGGGCAGCTATGAAAGTTAAAGATCACACAGCAGAGCCAGAAGGAGCATCTACTGTGCCAAGCAGTGACCCAAGAAACTTGTCCCAGTGTCAAAGGAAGAGGCTGAGGAGGTCAAAGGACGAGTGAGTTCTGAAAGGTGACCACTAATTCACAGATGCCTGGTGAGCAGTTTTCCTGAGGTAGAGCAGTATCAAGGCTGTGCTGATGATCAAAGAAAGAAGGGAGCTCCCCTGCACCTCTGGGTTCCAGGCAGCATCAGCTTATTGTGGGCATGGTGGGAACTGTGGAGGTTAGGTGGCCAGGGGTTGGCAGATGACTGTGGGAGTGATTCTGGAAACGGAGGTACAGCTAGATAGGAGACCTGGCAAAGAGCTTCTTGTACTGAAGACAGAGCATCACATGGTAATGGTTGCTTTGGTTCTGTCCAAATCTAGTGGGACAGAACAGAGGCAATTGACTGGCATTTGGTAGGAGCAGGCTATGAACATTCTCAGTCCTGCCCTAGGAGCTCACTTCTCTTGGGGGGATTCTTGGGCAGATTCCCAGGAACAATCTCACTTGCTCAAACGTGGAAAACAGGTTTGTGAAGTAAGAAAATCGCAACTCTTCACTTGGGAAGTTTCTTAGTCGCTCAGCATCAGTTTATCTGTAATATGAGGCTAATGGAACTTTTCCTAAGTACTATTCCTTAGGTAATCTTCAGAAGAAAGTAGAATGCTTGACACAGATGCTTAATTTAAAAGGATACATGGGGGAAAAAAGAAGTAGCAAGATATATCATGTATAGGAACAAATTCCCTATCATGAATGTTACTATGTATATCTAAAATGTACCAATAAAATTATGTTTTTTTAAAAAAGGATACATAGGAGATAGTATACAATTGAAAAGCAAATGAAATACAAGCAGCCATATTCCCAAGACAGATAACTCTTGTAACACAGATAACCCCAAAGCATGAGTAGTGTGGTGTCCCACCTTTCATGTGTGGTTACTATCTTATTTTCTACTGTAGGCACTGTTTCCTATTCATAGCAGGCCAAGATTGAGGGAGAAACTAAACTTGGAAGCATTCCCTTACCCCTCCCCGACTATTTGAATTAATCTAGCTCACATTTTTTGTGTTGCCCCACTGTGAACCAGGGTTGGGGACCATACAAAGACCCAAGTCTGCTGCTTGCTAATTTTAGGGAATGTGTGAGGACCCTGAGATAAGCTTGCTGCCCAGCCCTGGGGCTAAATGTGGCTAAACAGTAAAGTGTGATCCACAGCTCAGGTGCGTATTGGGAAAACTTTACAACACTAATAACTTTCATCCCTCTCAAAGCCAAGGCACCAGGAGAGTGTGCCTGTTCACCCAGCCTCTCTCCATTTCTATCAAGTGTGCCAGCCAGTCACTGCTGCTTCAAGGGACAGACAACCTCTGCTGCTAAAGTTCTGAGAGCAGCAACCTGGGCCATCTGGCTTTCATCTGTCTACAGAAGGTTGGGAACTTTGGGTGTGGGACTCAGACTGTTGCTCAAACGACTGGTGCCAGAGTAAATTACATCCCTCATTTATTTTTATTATGGGAAATTTTAATGTACTAATGAGAGTAGAGTATAATAAATCTCCATAAAACATACTTATCATTTTATAGCTGATCTTATTCCATCTATAGTCCCTGCTCCCCTCCCTACAGATTATTTTGAAGCAAATCCCAGACATTTTATCATCTATTTCATCTTAAAGAAATTTTTGTTTTGTTTTGTTTTTTTGAGACATGGTCTTGCTGTGTAGTTCAGGCTGGCCTTGAAATCACCATGTAGCCCAGACTAGTCTCAAATTCACAGTGATCTTCCTGCCTCACCATCTCGAATGCTGGGATTAGTATTCCTACAAGATAGAACTCTTTAAAAAAAACTACAATACTATTATCAAACCTAAAAATAATTCACCAAATGTCCAGTGTTCAAATTTCCCTGAAGCCTTTTGGGGTTCACATAAGTCACTATACTATAGCTTACAGACACCTGACACAAATACTATTTCATTTAATAGTCAAAAGAGCCAGGGATTTAGCTCAGCGGCACAAGCTCCTGCCTGGCAACTGTAAGGTCCTGAGTTTGACTCTCGGTCCCCTGCCAAAAAATAGTCAAAAGTCAGAAGTAATTGCATGGCTTGCAAGGTATTTTCACTTATGTGTGGTCATAAGACTGAATAAGGAGCTCAAGTATGATCTATAAAGGTAGGCACTTAAAAGTCTCAAATATCACTCTAAGATTGAAAGAATGAAAGCTTTGTGTTTCTCCATCTTTCATTACCTGGATAGATAGCAAGACCTATGTTGAAATTTTCAGTTACTGTATATAGTGGCTTAAGATAGTGAAGCTTCAGAAAGCACAAAAGATGTCAAAATCCATAGTCAGCTAATGCTTTTCCAGTTCATTTCACTTTATTTGTAGTAACCAAGTCTTTAACCCTAGTGAACCTCTTTGAGTCCTTTCAAATCAAGAGATGCTGTCTTCAACTTCTATTCAATTTTGTCATCAAATTGGCATTGGGAGATCATCATTTCATTGATGAACTGTACGATAACGTTTTCAAGACTATCCACTAGCTCAGTGCAGGGATTCTGATTATTCTCAAATGTCTTTTTTGCCAGCTCCACCTTCTTCATATACTCTAGTGTTTTGTGTTTTCTTAATTTTCCTTCCTTTTGGTTTTCCTTCATTTTCATAGATGTGTTTTCTTTTCCATCTTTTCAAGGTCATTTTACTTCTTCAAGTAATCCCTTGATACTTTTTTTTATTTAAGCGAAAAAAATACACATATAAGAAAGACAAAATGCAAAAGAGACAAACGACTAGAGTAAATGCACAACAGTAACATAGGTTTGCAAAACAGGACGATAGAAACGACAATGGTTGCAATATTGTGTATCATTATCTTCAAAATGGTTGTTTACATTAACAGATACAGACATGTAAAATTGATCTAATCATATGAGTATTAACTGTTCTTTCTCAATAACTAATACATTCAGCAGTATGTTTGTTTTAGTTATCTTACATATATACAGATTTGTATCTTTTCCTTTTCCCTTCCCTCTTTCCCCCTTTTCCCTTTTGCTCTTCGAGCTGTTTTTTACCCATACATACTATTTATTACAGATTTTGGATCATATATACTTTTTCAGTTTCTTACACTAGGGAGACAATACGGTATTTACACATGTGGGTTTGATTTATCTCACTTATGAGTATGGTCTCAAGTCGTGTCCATTTACTTATAAAAGTCTCAATGCAATCTTTCTTGATAGCTGAGTAGTACTCCATTGTATAAAAATACCACATCCTTTTTTATCTGTTCTTTGATTGATGAGCACTTGGGTTGTTTCCAAGATCTGGCTATTACAAATTGGGTTGCTATAAATATGGGTGCACAAATATCACTGTGGTATGATGTTTTCAATTCTTCTGGGAAAATGCCCAGAAGTGGGATAGCTGGGTTGAATGGGATCTCTAATCCTAGCTTCTTGAGGAATCTCCACACCGACTTCCACAGTGGTTGCACCAGTCTACACTCCCACCAACAGTGGAGAAGAGTTCCTTTTTCCCCACAGCCCCTCCAGCATTTGTTATCAGTTGATTTTTTAATTTTGGCCATTCTTTCTGGAGTGAGATGGAATCTCAGTGTTGTTTTAATTTGCATATCTGAATGACCATTGATGTTGAACATGTTTTCATGTATTTATTTGCCATTTGTATTTCTTTCTCTGAGAAGTGTGTATTCATCTCAGATGCCCATTTTTGGATTGGGTCCTTGAATTTCAGGGGCCTGATTTTTTTTTAATTCCTTATATGTTTTAGATAGAAGTCCTTTGTCTGATGGACAATTGGCTAAGATATTTTCCCAGTTCGTGGGTTTTCTTTACACTCTATTGGAGATTTCCTTTGACATGCAAAAAATTTTTAGTAAAACGAGATCCCAGTTGTTGATTCTGGGAAGTGTTTCTTGTGCCATTTGATTTTTGTTTATGAACTCTCTGCCTACTCCTGTGTCATCAAGATTTTTACTTACTTTGTCTTCTAGTAAGCTTAGTGTCTCTGTTTTAATATTCAGATCTTTGATCCATTTTGACTTTATTTTAGTGCATGGTGATAGACATGGGTCTAGTTTTAGTTTACAGCATATAGAAAGCCAGTTTTTCCAGCACCATTTGTAAAAGAGGCTATCTTTCTTCCAATGTACATGTTTGGCCCCTTTGTCAAAGATGAGGTGACTGAGTGTGTTTGTAGTTGTGGCTGTATCTTCTAATCTATTCCATTGATCTTCAGGTCTGTTTTGATTCCAGTACCACGCTGATTTTATCACAGTAGCTTTGTAGTATAGTTTCAAGTGAGGGATTGTGATGCCTCCTGCCTTCCCTTTGTTGCCCAGAATTGCCTTTGCTATTGTAGGTCTCTTCTGGTTCCAGATGAATTTCAGGAATGCTTTCTCTAGTTTTATGAGGTAGGCAAGCAGTATCTTGATTGGGATTGCATTAAATCTGTATAATAATTTTGGAAGAATGGCCATTTTCACAATGTTTGTTCTTCCTATCCATGAACAGGGAATATCTTTCCATTTTCTGAAATCTTCTTCGATTTCCTTCTTCAGAGTAATGTAATTTTCATGGTACAGATCTTTTACTTCCTTTGTTAGATTGATTCCTAAGTATTTCATTTTTTTGGGTGGTATAGTGAAGGGTGTGGTTTCCCTTATTTCTCTCTCAGTGTGTTTGTTGTTTGTGTACAGGAATGCTATTGATTTTTGAGTGTTCACCTTGTATCCAGCTACATTACTGAATTTGGTTATTACTTCTAGAAGTCTTCTAATGGATTTTTGGGGGTCTTCTATGTAGAGTATCATATCGTCTGCAAATAATGATAATTTTACTTCTTCCTTTCCTACCCTTATTCCCTTTATATCTTTGTCTTGTCTAATTGCTCTGGCTAATATATCCAGAATTATACTGAATAGGAGTGGTGATAATGGACATCCTTGTCTTGTTCCTGATTTTAGGTTGAAAGATTTCAGTTTTTGTCCATTTAGTAAGATTTTGGCTGTTGGATCATGATATATGGCTTTTATCAGGTTGAGGTAGAGACCATCTATTCCGATTTTCTGTAGGGTTTTTATCATGAATGGGTGTTGGATTTTGTCGAAAGCTTTTTCTGCATCTATTGAGATGATCATGTGGTTCTTGTCCTTGGCCCTGTTGATATGGTGTATTACATGTATTGATTTGCGTGTGTTGAACCATCCCTGCATTCCTGGGATGAATCCCACTTGATCATGGTGTATAATCTTTCTGATAACTTGCTGTATTGTATGTGCCAGTATTTTATTGAGGATTTTTGCATCTATGTTCATTAGGGAGATTGGCCTGTAATTTTTTTTTTTTTGGTTGGGTCTTTCTCTGGTTTTGGTATTAGGGTAATACTTGTTTCCAGGAATGAGTTAGGGAGATTACTTCCCTTTCAATTTCATTGAAGAGTTTGAGGAGTGTTGGCATTAAGTCTTCCCTAAATTTCTGGTAGAATTCAGCTGTGAATCCATTAGGGCCTGGGCTTTTCTTTGTTGGTAGGGTCCTAATTACATTTTCAATTTCATTAGCTGAAATTGGGTTATTCAGCAGTTTTACATCTTCTTGATTCAGCTTTGGTGATTCATAGGTTTCTAGGAATCTATCCATTTCTTCTGTGTTATCAAATGTTTGTGAGTAAACGTTTTCGAAGTAGGTGTTGATGATCTTTTGTATTTCCACAGGTTCTGTAGTGATTTTACCCTTTTCATTTCTTTCTTTTTTTTTTTTTTTTTTTTTTTTTTTTTTTTTTTTTTTTTTTTTTTTTTTTTTTTTTTTTTTTTTTTTTTTTTTTTTTTTTTTTTTTTTTTTTTTTTTTTTTTTGGTGGCACCAGGGATCGAGCTCACAACCTCTTTGGCTGCTGAGCCAAACTCCTGGCCCTGGTTTTTTGAGGCAGGGTCGCACTGTGTACTCAGGCCAGCCTTGCGCTGGCGTTGTAGCCCAAGCAGGCCTCGAACTCACAATGCTCCGCCTATCTCAGCCTCCCGAGTGCTGGGATTAAAGGGGTGCGCCACCACGCCTGGCCCTTTTCATTTCTTATTGCATGAATCTGAGTTTTTTGTTTCCTCTTTTTGATAAGGTTGGCTAGGGGTTTATCAATTTTATTTACTCTTTCAAAGAACCAACTCTTCAATTCATTAATCCTTTGTATTGTTTTCTTAGTTTCAGTTGCATTAATTTCTGCTCTAATCTTAATAGTTTCCTCCCTTCTTTGGGGTTTGGACTTGACTTGCTTTTCTTTTTCTAGAAGTTTGAGGTTGTTTATGTGTGTTCTTTCCATTTTTCTTATGTGAGAGTTTAGTGCTATAAATTTCCCTCTGAGGACTGCTTTTATTGTATCCCACAGGTTCCGGTAATTTGTATTTGCATTTTCATTCAATTGTAGATATTGTTTAATTTCTTCTTTAACTTCTTCTGTGACCCACTGGTTATTTAGGAGAGTATTATTTAATTTCCATGTGTTTATGCAGCTATTGTAGGTTTTTTTGTTATTCCTTTCCAATTTTACTGCACTATGGTCAGATGATATTCATGGAATTATTTCAGTTCCTTTACTTAAGCATGTTTTGTGGACCAGTATATGATCTATTTTGGAGAATGACCCATGTGCAGCTGAGAAGAATGTGTATTCTGATGTTGATGGGTGGAATATTCGGTACATATCTACTAGGTCCATTTGTTCACAAGTTTGATTCAGTTCTGTTCTTTGCTGATTTTTTGTTTGGTTAACCTGTCTCTTTGTGACAGTGGGGTGTTATGGTCCCCCGTTATAGCTGTATTATTGTTTATTTGGTTTTTTATATTTATTAAGAATTGTCTTACATAGTTGGCTGCTCCCATATTTGGTGCATATGTATTTATGATTGTAATCTCCTCCTCTTGAAGTTTTCCCCTAACAAGTATGTAGTGACCTTCTTTATCTCTTTTGATCATTTTCAGTTTGAAGTTCGTATTGTCTGCAGACATAATAGCTACCCCTGCTTTTTTCTGGGTTCCTGTTGCATGGAGTGTTGTTTTCCAGCCTTTGATTTTTAGTCTGTGAATTTCCTTTTGAATGAAATGTGTTTCTTGTACACAGCATATTGTTGGATTTTGTTTCTTAACCCACTCCGCTAGTCTGTTTCTTTTTATTACTGAGTTGAGAGTATTTACATTGATTGATATAACTGATATGTACTGGCTCATCCCTGTCATGATATCTTTCTGTTGTTGGTTTTCTACAATTTCTGTTTAATTATTTGCCCTTCTTAGTGGTTTCCTTTTGTTGTTGTTCTTAAGACTGTAGTTTACTTTGTCTCTTTGTCGAGTGTCTTTCAGTCCTTTTTGTAGTGTTGGTTTGGTGGCCATAAGTTTCTCCAGTTGTTCTTTGTCATGAAAGTATCTTATTTCTCCATCAATTTTTAAGGATAGTTTTGCAGGGTACATCAGTCTGGGTTGAAAGTTGTTTTCTTTCAGGATTTGAAATACTTCACTCCAAGCTCTTCTTGACTTAATGGTTTGTGTTGAGAAGTCTGCCGTGATTCTGATAGGCTTTCCTTCACAGGTGATCTGTTTCTTTTCTCTGACAGCCTTTTGTATTTTGTTTTTGTGCTGTATTTCTGATACCCTTATTACTATATGTCTGGGTGAAGATTTATTTTGATTATGGTTAATTGGGTTTTGTATGCCTCACTTATGTGTATATCAGATTCTCTTCCCATGTTTGGAAAGTTTTCTGCTATTATTTCTGTGAATAGTGTTCGCAGGTCATAAGTATTGACCCCTGCTTTTTCATTTATGCCTATTAATCTTACGTTACTTCTCTTGGCATCGTCTTGCAGCCATTGAATTGTTGTTTCTTGGTTCCTTACTATTTTTAAGAGATCTTTTCTTTCATGGCCGTAAGCTCCCATGCTGTCTTCAAGGTCTGAGATTCTATTTATTTATTTATTTATTTATTTTTTGCGGCACCAGGGATCGAACTCACAATCTTGCACCTGCCAGACAGGCACTTAAGCCACTGAGCCAAACTCCCAACCCTAATTTTTTGAGGCAGGTTCACACTATGTAGCTCAGGTTGGCCTTGTGCTCACGTTGTAGCCCAAACTGTCCTTGAACTCATAATGTTCTGCTTACCTCAGCCTCCTGAGTGCTGGTATTAAAGGCATGCACCACCACGCCCAGCTTCAAGGTCTGAGATTCTATCTTCAGCTTCATTCAAGTGGTTTTTCGAGCTTTCCATGGAATTTTTCATTTCCTGCATTTCCCTTTGAATGTTTCATGCATTCTGTTTGTGTTTTATATTGTTCATTCAAAGTTTCCATCATTTTCTTATGTTCTTCTATTTTCTTCTCTTGATCTTCTTTAGATACATGTAACATTTCTTTCATAATGATTGTCATTTCATTTTTTAGCTTAGAGATTATTTCTGATTTGAGTTTCTCTATAGCTTCATCAAGCTGTTTCTTTACTGCATTTGCTATCATTTCAGAAAGTTCAGTTGTGTGACTCCCAGTGTCTTCTGTTTCGGTGTCTCTTGAGTTTGTTCTTGGTGGGCTGGGGGATTGAGACTGCATCTTGGTCTTTCATTTTGTCATGTTCTTCTGGGACCTGTGTGGCTCTGTGTCCTGTGAAGCTGACTGTGTGTTCTCCTGGTGGGTTGCACTGTGTCACAGGACCAGGTAGAGCTGGATCCTCTGTGCAACTAGTGAGGGCACACTCCCAGAGTGTGCTGCTAAAGCCTCCACCTTACTGAATGGGGGCCGAGACCTCCCGGACCCAGGCAGCTAGGTGGAGCATACCCTGGAGTGTGGCACCACCCAGACCCTGAGTCTGGCTGCAAGGAGTTTAGAGCCTCTGGATTGCCAGGCAAGCCTGGCAGAGTCCCAGGCCTACAGTGCCCTGGCCTTGCACCTGGCTGGGCGGGCCCACAACCTCTAGGACCTGCCGTGTTGGCCGCTCCACTGAACGATGGAGCTCGCGCCCGACCTGCACTCTGATGGGCAGAGCCCAAGCTCTCCAAGGCCCTGCAGCTACGCTGGCCAGTCTCTGATGAGCAGCTCTGGGGACCTGGGCTGGGCTGGACTCAGTACCTCTGTGTCCTGTGAGGCTGGCTGGGCATTCCCCTGGTGGGTTGCACTGAGTCACGGGACCGGGTAGAGCTGGATCCTGTGTGCAGCTAGTGAGGGCGCACTCCTGAAGTGTGCTGGTGGAGCCTCTGCCTTACTAGGTGGGGGCCAAGACCTCCCAGACCCAGGCAGCTAGGCGGAACATACCCCAGAGTGTCACGCCACCTGGACCCTGAGTCTGGCTCAATCCCTTGGTATTTTGCCAATACTATTTATCACTGGACACAACTGGTGGCTGTAATACGATAATGTAGAAAAGCGCTGGATCCAGTGCTAGAGTGTTTACTTTCAGGGACTGGAGCTGGTGCTCATGTTATAAGAGAAGCAAGAATATCCTATCCTAAAACATATCCATATCACTGCCTCTATTGTTAGATATGGAATGACTGGTGCGGTGACATGATTACTGATAAAGGGGGAATAATGACACCTTCAGTTCAGGCTGGGAGTAGAGTAGACTTTGACCTCAAGTCCTTTGCTGTTCTGGGCTTAGAAACATTCACATTTGTCAACTTTATGGTCTATTCTGTAAGTCCAGATCCAGCTTGGGATGATTTCCTGAGATTCTTTGGACAACTTAGATACCTGCTTTATCCCTCTAACAGTGATTTTGCAAGATGTTAAAAGCTTTAATCTGGTCTGTGAAGCCAGTGTCAGTGAAAGCATCATGCCTGCACCATTGTCATCCTGCAACCACATTACAAAGTAGAAGCTGGAATCTCTCTTCTGCAGTGCCAAGATATTATTCTACTGGTGCTTGAACAAATAGCTTTCCTAGCATTTTATACCCAAATTGTCATAGGTGTTCTTCCTTTTTGAAGTGATTTGAAGGTGACAGTCTACACAGGCTGGCCCCAATTCTATCCTGTAGCACTGTTGGAGGCACTGGACAGAATCTGGTAGATGCTGACATCCAGCTTGTACATAAACAGGCTTGTTTTCTGACTTGGCCACTATCTTGGCTCTTTCTGCCTATTAAGTCTCTTAATTTGTGGGTTATTTATTGCTTGCCTTTAAAAAAATTTAAATTATCTTTTTCAGTACTGGGGATTAAATTTAGAGCCTTTTCTCTGAGCTATGTCCCCAGTCAGCCAGCCTTCCTTCCTGTCTGCCTATCTATCTTTTAAAGACAAGGTCTCACTAATATGTTCATGATGGGCTCAAACTTATGATCTCTGTTGTAATCTCCCAGAATTAACACATTGGTGGTGAGGCTGTAATTCATATTCTTTTTTTTTTTTTTGGTACCAGAAATTGAATTCACAACCTCACACTTGACAGGCAGGTGCTGTGCCGCTGAGCTATTTCCCCGGCTGTAATTCATATTCTTGCTGCCAGGGAACTTGAACCACTGGTGGTATGTGTGTGACTGTCCCATGCTTGACTGTACCACTTCTACCACCAATGGTACACGTCAATTGATGGAACAGTCATGTATGTACCACTGGTGGTCCAAGCCAGCAGGAATGTGTTAAAGGTGTGTGCCACCAAGCCCAGCTTCTTGCTTGCTTTTTCCTTTTATTTGTTAAAGGCACTATTTCTCAAAGTCTATCCTATATGGAAACTGTTCCATCTTCTAGTGACTTCTTTAGTTTCTTCAGTGTTCTGAAATTTTCATTGTGGAGATCTTTCACTTCCTCGGTTAGATTGATCCCTAGAGTTTTCTTAAAGGCTATTTTGAATGGAATAATTTTATTGATTTGTTTCTCAGTCACTCCATTATCAGTATATAGAAACATTGATTTTTTAATGTTGATTTTACATCCTGGTACATTACTGAGTTTGTTTATCAGCTCTAAAGAGTATCATTAAAAAAAAAACTGCATACTCATGGTGTTAACAGA
Source organism: Dasyprocta punctata (assembly GCA_004363535.1). Taxonomy (NCBI): domain Eukaryota; kingdom Metazoa; phylum Chordata; class Mammalia; order Rodentia; family Dasyproctidae; genus Dasyprocta; species Dasyprocta punctata. Next base: position 55,404 of record RJWM01006399.1, read on the forward strand.
TTCCTCTGTCGTCTGCATTTCTTAATTGTTAAATAGTTAGATTTACAGCAGTGATTCTCAAAGTGTATTCCTATACTAACACTTGTCAACATCAACTAGAGAGATTGTAGGAAATTCTACTTTCTGCCTACCCCAGAGAATCTGCCATGGAGATCACTGTCTTGGTGCGGCCCATGATCCCATTTCTATGAAGTCACTCATTGAAGCAGAAAGATCAGCACAGTTGGGGTGGGGAAGGGTGAAATATTGAGTGAGGTTATAGTAGTTGTTATTATTTCTAGATTTTTACCTTCTATCACTAAAAGCTTTGGATTTTTTTTTTGTACCGGGAATTGAACTCAGGGCCTTGCATTTGCCAGGCAAGCACTGGACCAAAACTACGTCCCCAGCCCTGGATTTTTAAATTATTATTATTATTATGCATAATGTTATAACAAATGAAATGGTAAACACTTAGCTGATCTAATTTACTTTAAAAACTGTATGGTTACTCATGGTTCAGTTGTTCTCTGCCCTTCACTAAGTAAGGGGACAAGTGTTCACTGTCCCTGGTGTTTAGGCCATCAACTCTTGACTTTCTGGAAAACAAGGTAGCTCAAGTATGGCAGACCCTTTTCTCTCAAGATCGGAGTTTTAGGTTACTTACATAAGCAACAGCCAAAAGCACATTGTTTAGAAAGATTCTTGGCTAGGAACTTTAGCTGCTGCACTAACTTATCAAGGTTCTGTGGAAAGTACAAATTAGGTTTGTTTTTTCCTTTCCAGAAGAGACCTTCTGATCTAAGTAGAGAGGGTCAGCCCAGGACTGGCCATCTTGGAAGGAAGTCTGGGCCTACTCAAGCAGTTTAGTAAGAACCAGTAAGTGGAACTGAACTTTCATGAACTCCTAGAGTAAGCACAACTAGTGTACTACGTTGTGAAATCAAACTTCTTCCAATGCCTCAGTAAACAAGTCTAAGGTAAATCACTTCTAATCTGTTTTGATATTCCTTTGTCAAAAACAAAAAGCAAAGGATAGGCTACATGCATTTATTAATACTCATGGAACTAAAACTAAGAATTGATTTTATAATATATGAATTTTAAGAAATTAAAAGGAGCACAAAAATTAGCAAATGATAAACTATTATACCTTGTTGAAGTTTTCATAGACACCAGTATTAACAATGACATTGAAAATTCATTTTTAGTGAAAAGGAATCCTAACTTTATTTTAGGAAGTAGGTCATTGTTCCTTTGTTTAAGATCAAGACAATGTTGTTTGAAAAAGTAACATGCCTATGAAACCAGTGGGAGGGCAAAGTGAAGAAGGGTGAAGAAACTGGAACTTATCCATGGTACTCTTGATGGACATTTGGGTTGCTTCCAAGTTTGAGTACCTACAAACTATGCTATATAAACATCCTTTCTTCTTCATGTGCCCTGATATACTTATGCAAAGCTTCTCTAAGGTAATTAGTTGGTCATTTGATATGCATATTTTCATTTTTATTAAATATTGTCATATTGTCTTTGCAGACTGGTTGTATGGGTTTATACCCCTACCAGTACAATGAGTAATCTTGGTTGGATTCAAATCAACCCCTTTTGGTAGTAAGGAAGGGGGAAGATAAGGCTGGAAAGGAATGAGGAAGCCAGGGAGGTGAAGGCCCTCAGTGCCAATCTAAGGTGTCTGATTTATTTGACTGCACTGGGAACAGAACAAAATACAAACAATGGGGTTTTATAAAGGTGAGCCTTTATTTTATTTTATTTTTGGTACTGGGAATCAAACTCAGAACCTTACACTTGCCAGGCAGGCGCTGTGCCCCTGAGCTATGCCCCCACCTCAAAAGGTGAGTCTTTAAAGGTCTGTATTGGTTTTTTTGGGGGGTAAGGTGGCGATGGTGGTGGGATTGGCTTAGGCCAACAGCAGGACTCAAATTTACATAAAAGAGATTAGTGGAGAAAGAGCATAAAGGCTACATTGTTCAAATGCTTGGGCATAGAGAATGGGAGCATCCCAGATCTACCAACTCTTGTCTTTGTATAATCCAGTTAGACTCTCATAATTAACATTCCTGGTGGTAGTGTAAACTGCTACAACCACCCTGGAAAATAGGGTGGTATTATTTAGCAAAGAAGAAGGTGCATATTATCCAGTGGTCTGGAAATCCCAAAATATATCAAAGCAAAACAAACAAAAAACACCCTTACAAAAGAAGTCAAGACTATCAACAATGTCAGATGAAACAGAGAAGTCTTTTGCAAAAAGACCTTACAAGTGTCTATTGGGTTTGGTAATGGGGAGTTGTTAACATGCTTTGCCACAGAAATGTTTGTGATCTGGTAGGGAGTGAGTAGGTGGTAAGAAAGGCAACCAGAATACAGAGTCTATTGTCAGGCTGGTTGGTTGAAAACAGATTCAAACACAGAGAAGCATTTAGAATGAGCTCAAGACAGCATTTCAAACCAGTGGGTTCAGAATACATAATTTGATAAATGGTGACACATGGGGAAAAGTGGTAAGTCCTTTTCTGACACCGCACTCCAAATTAAAGTCCAGATGGGTTGAATATTTAAATATTTAAAAGAAAAAAACCTAAAGGAAAACCTAAACTTGAGGATCAGTAAAATTTTTTCAAAACAGGCAAAAAAACTGGAAGCCTTAAAGGAAAATATGGATAAATTTTACTTCTACTGTCTGTCTGTCTGTCTCTCTCTCGAAAAGAAAAAAAGCAAAATTGAATGACAGATGACAGACACAGTAAAATGTTTATGATATAATTGGCCCCTCTGTATGTATAGGCTTTGTATTCAGAGATTCAACCAAACTCAGACAAAAGATACAGAAAAATTTGCATCTGTACTGAACAAGTGCAAGCTTTTTTCTGTGTCATATTCCCTATGCAGTATATTTAACACCTATTTGCATAGTATTTAAGTTGCATTAGGAATAAATAATATAGATTATTTCAAGTAGGGATAGTTTACAAAGATTGTATGGAAATACTACGCCATTTTATGTAAGAGACTTTATCAAGCATGCAAGGATTTTGGTACTGGGAGTGGCCTTTCAAATGTATCCTTCTACATGTCTGTCACAGGTGGGCCCTAAGTCCAGGGCTCTGGCCTTTCCACTGAGGAAAAACTCCACATGATCTTGGACTAAGTGAGGACTTTAAGCCAGAAGATAAGCTGGGAGTGGTGGCGCATGTCTGTAATCCCAGCATGCAGGAGGTCAAGGCTGGAAAATTGCAAATTTGAGACCCATCTGGAATATACAGTGAGATCCTGTCTCAAAAAACTGAAACACACATACATGCACACACACAACAGAAAATAAATTTCCTATGTGAAAGAGAAAGCAAACTAAAAGACTACAGAAAGGACTGTGGCCAGCCCGAGCGGCGCAGGCACCGATCAGGACTCAATATGGACTGCCTTCCGGGGTCCTGAGCCCAGGACCTTGGAGAAGAACGAGAAGGGCCCCGTGAGGGGCCCCTGCCTGGCCTGAGCGGCACTGGCGTGGGCTTGGAATCAGGGACAACACTAAACCAACACCCCCCCCCCCCCGCAACCTGCTGTTTCGGAGGTCTGGCTGGATTGATAGCAACCAAGGAACATCAACCAACTTTTGTTTTGTAGATTTGGCCAGGCCTCTGGTCAGCAACCCAAGCATCTCTTTACAGCAGGCAATGTAGCAAGTATGCGGGATTCTCTTCTGCCTTGTCTTTTATTATTAATAAAATATTTAAAAAAAAAAAAAGGACTGTGGAAGAAGAGAATCACAGTTAATTTTTTTGTTTGTTTGTTTGTACCAGGAATTGAACTCAGGATCATGTGCTTGCCAGGCAGGCACTTGTGCCACTGAGCTATATCCCCAGCATAGTTAATTTTTAAACAGAGATTCCAACCTCTGACTTTCTTCCTATGAGTCCAGAGGCAAGTAGTAGTCTCTGAAACTTAGCTTCAAAATTTGAAAGTTTAGGTGTGAGGCTGCTCCCTTTGCAGCACTGTTGAGAGAGTCCCAAGTGGCAAGACATGTGTATTCCAAGACCAGAGCCTGGTGTCTAGAGACCCCGTGACTTCCTGGTGTGCTCCTCCTCCATGTCCCCCAATGCTGCTCTCTCCATCTCCTCCCCTCAAACTTCTTTCTTTTCTCTTTCATCTTACTCACTCACACTTTTCTTCCTTCTCACATTCCTCCAAACATCCTATTTTTCACTTATTCCTCCTCATACCTCTGCCACTTACAGAAAAGGAATCTTTAAAAAGAGCACAAAAATCAGTATAAAACCTAGGAAAATCACAAAGTATGCAAAATTTTTCTTGCAGGATTTGGTGTACTCAAATGCCTTTTTTGTTTTCTTTGTCTGTATTCTTCCCTGAAGAGTCAGAATTTGGGGTTTGCTGAGCTGGGGTGGTAGTGGGATGTGGAATTTTCTCCTTGATGTCAGGCCATGGAGACAAAAAATGAAAGGTCTGATATCTTTTCTGAGGATTTTCTATTTTAAAAAAGCTGATTCTCCCTGGGTAAATGCCCAGGCTGTGTCACACTTGCACGAGCTAAACAAGCAAGTAATAAACCTCCCTAGGGTGCACTGATTAGATAAACCAATGAGAACCATTGAAGGCTCAGGCTTTAGATTAAAAAACATAAAACAAGTGTTACTTTTACAGTGTCTATGAATAGACAAAGACTTTTTGATTAAAAAATAGTTGATGAGACCACAGAGGAGGCGCTATGTTAATAACGGAGATAGAAAAAAGAAGAGGTGGGTGGATTCTAACTGCAAGGCCCACCCTAAAGGGATTGGATTCAAGGGCCCAGAAACCACTGCATTAGGGGTGAGTAGAGTGGATTTTAAATATGTGAAGTTGCGGCTTGGTTATAGGTTCTGATTTGGGAATGTAAGTGAAAGCAAACCAAGTAGTACAGGCAGGAATCCCCAGTCCATCTAAGGTCAGGTGAGAATCCTATTGCTTCCTGTTAAAGGTTGTAGAAAACTTAGAGGACAAAGATATGGGGAAATCAGATGGCTTAAATTAGTCTGTAGCTAGAGCAATAATAGAATGATGCAGTAGTCCTGTGTAGTGTTGCTATTTTGTGCTCCTGCCCCCATCCCAGTTTTCCCTCTTTTGGAGAGGGAAGCAGGTATGTGTGTGTGCACATCCATCTGTGCAGTGTCAGACTTCTATAGTGAGGGGCTGAGCCCTATTGTAGGGATATTTTCTGTACAGAGGCCTAACTACTCTCTTAAATCCTATGCTCTTGAGTGGTCAGTCTTGTGCCTATTTCATATTTTTTCCAATTTAATAAGGTGTGTTTTTTTTTCCCTGCATCTTCTCTGAGTACCTAGGAGTACAGAAAAGATGAGACTTATAAAAAGAAAACAATTCCTACTTCAGTTAACTTTCTGGCCCAAAGAAGGAATCGTTTTATCTAGGATCTGCTTCTTGGGTCTTCAGGGAATGAGAAGGAGGAAATGTATGCGGTCCAAGAAACTAGTTCTCATCTTTTCTCTGTGAAAGTATCGGGCTATCTCATTCTTATGCATCAGGACTCCTGGAGATCAGTTGACTTTCCAAAGAGTCAGCCAACTTCTGATGATACTCTGGTTTAGTAGGGTGTGGAAGCACATGACTGTAATCCTAGCAGTTGGGAGGCTGAAGCAAGGGGATCGCCACAAGTTTGAGGCCAGCCTGGGCCACCGAATGAGTTCAAGGCCAGCCTGAACTGTATAGCGAGACCTTATCTAAAACAGAAAAATATTATGGCTTAGACACTCAGTGCCCTTTGTGGGCTTCTGTCCCTGACAAAGACTATCTTACTGTTTCTCTAAGCAGGCATCCTGGGATTGGAATTCAGCTGTGAGCTCATGAGCTGAGGAATGTTCCCAGGAATACCCTGGAGACCAACCTGCTATGCTCTTTCCCTGCCTCCACACTTACGCTGAGTGCACCAGTTTGAGGAGAGTAATCTTTCCCTGTTCTCTGCTAGTGTTCAGTAAGTGACTTCTTGCCTGACTGAATGCCTGTCCATCCTCCCTCCAGTTATGTCTGTCTTTCCAGAGATGCAGTAGCTAAGCAATTAGTCATAGAGATATTTAAATGTCTCTTTTACCTCCATGGCACTATAGACAAGGAAGGTGGCCTTGCCAGTAAAGGGGGTTCTTTAGCACAAATGACATGATGAGAAATGGATGGTAGAGTGTGTTCTCCAGAGTTACCATTCTGCAAACCAAAATCAACTAGTCTTGAACTGCGTTTCTCAGCCTTTATCTGTGGAGAAGTTTGTTTCCTGAGCTACTTGAGATCAGTCTCCTTACCATAAGAGTGGAGCTCTGTGCTGTTTCTTCTAATTTGTTATCTCAAAAACACATGTTTTGGATAATTTTATGTAAGATTAAGGACAAGATCGCCTTAGGATTCTCTTACTCAAAAATGGTTTGAGGCCCAATAGATCACTGTTTTGCTCACTTCTAGTACCATAGGATACTACCCAGCTCTCATTCCAAAACAGCAGCAGCCCTAACTGAAACAGAAAATGATCATCCACATTCATTTCCACCACATCTCACCGTAGTCTGGGAAACCAGCAGCATAATTATCAGACTTTAAAGAACACAGACTCTGTCTTTAGGAAGAGTCAATTCAACTCAACCAGGACTTACTACCTACCTATACTGGGCTGGGTATAGTGTGAGCACAGTAATGGCAAGGGTCTGCCTAATGTAGGGTAGTCCCTCTTGGAGAGCAATTCAGACAATAGCCATGGCAGTGCCTACTGTGTACGTGCAGGGAAATTTCCTAGGCTTTGGGAACCATCTGGGGATAAAGATCACATGGGCTCTGCCTCCAAAGAGCACACAATCTAGTGAGTGATACATGTATATTACTTATCAAATGAAGGTAATATTGTGAAACTATTCCATTGGACAAGCATAACTCATAAGGTAAAATTAGAAAGCAATTTGATTTTTGCCTCTCACAGCTCTTTTAAGTTTATTCTGAGGGGCCTGGTCTTGCTTTGTCCCTTAATGAAAATTTAGAGAAGTTATATGATTGTTCTGGCCATCCTTGGTCATGGTTTCATTTAAAGAATTGTACTGTCCAGTCCCATGTAATAATCCAAACCTTAATCTTGATTTGGCATCAAGGTCCCTTCCCAACCTCAGTTTGCTGCTTTGAAAGAAAGGACGTCTATACTGGATACTCCTGATTGAGAGTCTTCAGTTTCTACTCTTTCTCACTCATTTAGATGATGGGGAGGAATTTCCACTCCTCTCAGGATTATTATCTGGGGAGTCAGAAGAGGTAAGAGGAAAATTTTCTCTTCAGCCACACCAGGGTTCTCAGTAAAATGTGCTGATTCTCTTGATGGGTTCCTGGTCTGACCCCTTTGTTAGACCCCTCTGGGGCCAACATTTTCCACCCTCATCAGGATCCCTCCTTCACTTACCTTCTCCTTCAGAGAGAAAGCCTACATGATCAGGTGTGGATTTTTTCCACTTTTGACCCCACTGTCCTTGCTTCCTTTCCTTTCTTTCCCCTGGTTTGGATGAAGTTGCTTCCTTCTCTGGTTTTGAACCTCAAAAAGCCAGCCAGCAGAGCCAACCAGATCTACCTGGCATAGAAAATGACACCAAGAGACCAACCTGCTATGCTCTTTCTCTGCCTCTTTTTTTTTTTCAAGAGTCCTTTTGGATAGGACTGTTCTTTGTTGTGACTCAATAGTTCCTTTAATTCATCTTTACTTTTAACAAACCCCAATCAAAGTCATAGAGAAATATTTTATTATTGAAATTATTTTTATAGCAAAATAAGCACAACATAATTTTACTATTTTAACCTTTTTTGTTAGTATGAGGATTAACCCCAGGGAATAGTGAGCTACATCCCAGCCATCTCCTACCCCTTTTTGAAAAATGTTGAGACAAGGTCTCTTTAAATTGCCCAGGTTGGCCTTGAACTTGTGACCCTCCTGCCTTGGCCTCGTAAGTAGATAGGACTAAAGATGTGTGCCATCATGCCTAGCTCCATCTCAACCATTTTTAAGTATACAATTCAGTGGCATTTAGTACATACATGAACAAGCATCACCATTATTCTTCTCCTCTAAAAATTCTTTTGTCATCCCCAAGTGAAACTCTGTACCCATTAACACTAATTGTCTATTTTCCATTCCCTAAAATGCAAGTAATTGGCTTCCAATCTCTATGAATCTGACTATTCTAGGTACTTTGTATGAGTGGAATCAATCATATGGTCATTGTCCTTTTGCAACTGGTTTATTTCATAATGTCCTCAAGGTTTATCTATGTATAGAATGTGCCAAAATTTCATTCCTTTATAAGACTGAATTCCACTATACATGCATATCACATGTTGTCTACCCATCATATGTCAATGAACATTTGGGTTGTTTTCACCTGCTTTTCTCCTTTTGTGAAGTATACTGTTATGCACTTTGCCATGCAAGTGTCTGCTTGAGTCCTGGCTTTTGGTTCTCATGTCTATATCCACAAGTGCAATTTACTTACTTAATTTTCAGTAAGGAATGCATCTAAGACAGGAATCAGGTTTCCATTTCTTCCACATGTTCTCATGGTCATAACTCAGGCCATGGTGTTAGCTTGAGCTGCTCCATCTCTAGAGTATTAAATTCCAAGATCCTACTCTGATTCCACCACTGTTGTCTAAACTCTACCCAGCACCTCAATCTCATCATGACTCCTCTCTTGCCACTGCACCTGCCCTGTATCTGACCTTCCCATCACCCAGCTGAGTTTCTTGGCCCTTCCAGAGGCCCCAGCAGGCTCTAGTACACCTGCCTGGCAACCTTACGTTCTGTTGCATGCTGCCTAGTTCAGAGTCGGCCCACCCCTAGGATCACTCTCATTTTAAAAATCTCAGACAAAGTAATTATATAATTTATTTCCCAAACTGCAACCCTTTTGAGACTATAAGGGAGCACTACCAATAACAAATCTAAGAAGGGCAGACAGTGTCCAAGGCAGGTCAGAAAGCAAGTTCAACCCCACTCTTAAGGAGCAGTCATGTTTAATTTCAGGGCAGAAATAACATGTGCTGAGCCCAACCGATGATTAAGTTGTTGCCTTCATCCACTGCCCAAACTCCTCTTCTAAATTGATTTTTCTAAAATAGTACATTTTCAACACTCTTTAAAAATATCTGTCCTTTAGAAAACCAGTTTTAGACTCTAAACTTGAGAGTGCAGAAACATTATCTTATTATTATTATTATTATTATTATTAATATTTTGGTACCAGGGACTAAAATTACAACCTCGTGCTTGCCAGCGTGCCAGGTAGGTGCTTGTGCTGCTGAGCTGTATCCCCAACCCTCATTAACTTATTTCTAGACGTTTTCATCCTTCTTTTTTTTTTTTTTTGCACTGGTGATTGAACTCACAACCTTGCGCCTGCCAGGAAGGCGCTTAAACCACTGAGCCAAACTTCCAGCCCTAGTTTTTTGAGGCAGGGTCACACTATGTAGTTCCGCCTGGCCTTGTGTTCATATCATAGCCCAAGCCGGGCCTCGAACTCACAACGCTCCACCTACCTCAGCCTCCCAAGTGCTGGGATTAAAGGCAGGCGCCACCACGCCCAGTTTTGGCCTCCATTTTTAAAAAGAATTGGTTCTGAGTTTCCTTTGCAGTTTTCACTTTAGGGCTGAGGTAGGGTGGATTGTAGGGTCCTAGACCCCAAGACAAAGGCCCCTCCTTTTGGCGCCACCTGTCCTCACCCCATCTGGCCCTTCGCTTTTGGTACCTGCAAGTCATGGTGGAGATCCACGTTTCTCTCCACCTCATTGTGCTGCCTCGGTTATCTTGCCAAGGGCCCTCTCATCCCCCCAGTAGCTGTTTGTTTCCTCCCTTGGAAGACACAGGTTCTGTGTTCAGACCTACAGATCCATGAGGATCACCACCTTCTCTCTGAGGCTCAGGCCAGGGAGCAGGGGTCAAAAACTTAGACTATAGGTCCCAACATCAGCAATGACTCTCAGCTTCCCTCCAACCCTTAATTACCAGAGGGGACTTGCTGGAGAATAGAGAGGGGATGGCCTTGGTTTTCTTGTGACCATTTTCTCTCATTTTTTAGGTCTAGATCAGGGATCTTTCCTATTTCCTTAACCAGCTCCTTTATCTCTTTTTATTTTCACACAGCCTCTCTGAGACAATGAGTATGACTGGCCTGGCTATTTGAATGTGAGAAAGGTAAAGGAATTTTCAGGCTGGGAGAGACATTTGATAATATTTCAGAACATTGTTTTGCAAGGCATATATAAATGTCTCATTGTAAGTGTGCTTCCTTGTACTAACCATTAAGGTTTTATAATTTCTTAGACCATGTAGGAAAGCCTCCCAGCCCCATCCTTTGAGTCAGTTCAGTCATTTATCATCTGTGTGAATTTGGGCAAATTGATTTATCCTCTCTAAGCTTTAGTCTCTTAAAATAAGTGAAGAGACTAAGTGAAAATAATAATGGTCTCTATCAATTAAGTACTCACACTTGCCAAGCACTCTTTCAGATGTTTTATTATATGTTAACACATTTAATCCTGGATGTACACCTATGAGATAGCTATTATTATTTCCATTTTACAGATAAGAATCACATCTCACAGTTTAAGTAATTTGATGAAAGTCGTGTGATCTCCTGCTCTTAACTACTACTGTTCAACTCTGTTCTTCACGAATGTTAACAAAGTCCTTATTGGGTTGCCTTGAGGATTATCTGAGTTAAACACTGTAAATATCTCAGCCCAGAGTCTTGCATAAAGTAAAAGTTCAGTAAGTTCTAAACTAATGCTTTAACTGATGAGGGGGTGGCACTTGCATGTAATTCCAGCACGCAGGAAGCTAGGGCAGGAGGATTGTTGAGAGTTCAAGGCCAGCCTGAGCTACATAGGGAGACCCTGCCTCAAAAAACCAAAAACATACACACTCATCCAAAACCTAATAATTTAGCCATGATTTTTTTGGTCACTGTCATTTAAAATGCCATTGGAATTATATTTGAAATGTATATAAATTTATTATTTTCTGTGATAAATTATAAAATTAAGTATACATGCAATGCCTTACTTTAGGCTTGTATGGATATAGTAAACATGCATAAACTTTGCACAAAACTGACATATAAAGTCTAGATTAAAAAATTAGAAACCTTGGAAAAAATTTTTGAATATTTAACACATCCCAGGTTTCCCACTCAGGAATATGGTACTTCATTTTTTGTTCCTTAGCATAATTTTGTCATATAACCTCTCACAAAACATGCATCTCTAGGCAAATTTACTTCCAGATATTTTTACTTTTTTTTTTTGGTCTTTTTGAGACAGGGCTTCACTATGTAGCTCAGGCTGGCCTCAAAGTCACAGCAATCCTTCTGCCTCAGCCTCCTGAGTGCTGGGATTACAGGCATGTGCCACCACTCCTGGCTTCATGTTTTGTCATTATTGAAAATTAAACTTTCCCCCCGTGATATCTTTCAATAAGTGTTAATTAAATTCTCATTAATGACCCCCCCATACACACACACCCCCAGATGCCTGCAGGACAATGACTTTCCAAAGCCCCCCCTCTTTGGGCTGACAATATGAAGATCACTTGTCCCACAAGGTGACATATGCTCTGACCGGAAATGAGGAGCGGCTTTGCAGGGGGTGCATAGGTTGGGCAAAGTGACCAGAGCACTGTCCCCTAGCTCAGGAAGAACAGCCTAGCGGAGAAGAGGAAAGGGACCAGCCCTAGCTCCCCTCTGGTCTCAGTCTATCTGAGGGCACATCTGAAAGATGGGTTTTCAGGTACGTGCAGCTCCCTTGTGGCCTTCATGATTTCCAGTAGGGTCTGCTGAGTGATGGTTCTGACGACAGATTTTCCGAGGACCAAACCTGAGGGTCTGGCTTCCTTAAGTAGGAGGACTGTTGTTCAGTAAAACTTCATTTTTCTCTCAGGAAAATAATCTGTGGCGTCCCTAACACAGCTGGTTCTCTGCTTGCCTTCATCGAAGACCTCTAGGGAGCAGCAGAGAGTAGACAGAGGGAGTGAGCAAACAGGACAGCAGGGAATTGTTCCCAGACAAGCACTAAAGACTGCTCTGCTCCTGCAAGGTGGTAAGATACTACTCACCCCTTCCCTTCTCTTCAGAACGGACATGTTACCAGTTTTGTGGGAGTGTGATAATTACCCTAGAGTTGCCAGTTAATATTATTAGTTATTCCCTGTGGGCCAGACACTGACCTGAGTTCATGTACAGTGATTCTGAGAGACGTAGATATGATTACTACTCCCATTGTTTTTTTCAGTTGAGGAAATTGAAGCAAAACAAAAAGCAAAACAAACAACCAAAATCTGAGCCAAACCAAACCAAAACACACAAAAAGTAATTTGTTCAAATGTCCAGAGATTACAGAGCTAGGATTTGAAGCAACCATTTATGCAGCAGGCTCTATGCTAGGTGTCAGAGACACACACCAGTGAACGAAGTCCTTGTCATGCTATAGGAACAGACAGTAATAAATGAGTGAACATGTAATGTGGTTTTGGATAGAAATGCTACATAAGCAAAGCAGATTTAAGGACCGAGCAGAGCATTTTAGAGGTGCTGGTCAGGGAAGGTATTTTTGGGTAGGTGATATTTGACCCAATACATGAATCAGTGTGAGAGAACACTGCAACATAGCCAATATACAGAGTGGCAGAGGTAGGTGTGTGTGCGTGTGTGTGTGTGTGTGTGTGTTGAATAGTGGACAGGGAAGGAAGGGAATGAAAGGTCTAGTCTCATGTCGCCTGTGAGGAAGTAAGAAGACATGAGGGAATGATCATGCTGAAGGTTGGGAAAGCAGTAAGTGCAAAGGTCCTGAGGTAGAAGTGAACTTGAGGTATTAGAGGAATAGCAAAGCATGCAGAGTGAGCTGAAGCTGTAGGTCATAGCAGTAGTTAAGGAGAAATAGAGACAAGAAAGGCAGAGCACCCAACCACAATATAACTTGGCTGTAGCCTCTTAAATTTTCTCAGCTTTAAGATATCTCATCTTTTTCTGCCTTTCTGTGGAGTTCTGACTCCATCACAGTATGTTCTCTGGTCAATCCTGGATTTGGTTCAAAAGCAGCTAAAGCCGACAAGAATCTGGGGCAGCCAGTTATTGTACCACCAACCAAAGCTTGGTACAAACAATCTGGAAGTCAACGCTGCACATACTGAAGTGAATCTTGCCCAGCTTGAGAGGACTGTCTCAAAGGTCAAGGATCTAAAAAAGCCTGCCAGACTCCAAGATGATTCCATAGTCCCACTAACAAGGACCTAAGCCTGTAGGCCTCGCCAGGCTAGATAACCTCTTCTGTCTTCGTGGGACTTGCCCCGTGTCTGGGTCCTTATCAAACCTGCCTAAACCCTGCCAGACGTTAAACCCAGGTGGGACTCAGATGGCATGCAGCCAAGAGATGAGCAGCCAGCCAGGTCTCCAAAGGCATTGGAGGCCCAGAAGTCAAATGCTACAAATTGCTAAGCATCTTTGGCAATCCCCGCTGGTGGTGCTGTGGTGGGTAAAGTGGGCCCATGTTGAGTGCTATTTTGCCTGCTGGACTGGAGCCTAGGACTATAGCAGTGGTGGCAAACCTATGGCACACAGCCACAGTGGGCATGCAGAGCCCTCTCTGTCAGCATGCAAGCCAACTTGCCCCAGAAGCTAAGCATTAGGTAACAGTTGGTTTTTTTCTAAACTGAAAGCTCAGTATTCAGGTTTAGTTGCAGTATTGGCATTTTGCAATGAATAAATGGGTTTTGGGTTGTAGTTTGGGCATTCGGTCTCTGAAAGGTTTGCCATCACTGAATAGGAACCTGAGCATGCTAATCCAGAATTTCTTTCTTTTTTTCCTTTTTTGTTTCTTTTTTGAGACAAAGTCTTGCTTTTTAGTTCAGGCTCAAACTCACAGCAATCCTCCTGCCTCAGCCTCCCAAGTGCTTGGATTACAGGTGTGTGCCACCACGCCCAGGTAATTCAGGATTTCTTGATCATAGGACCTTTTTTTTTGAAAACGTATTTTCAAGTTTTATTTTTTAAATTGTATTTTAAAGAGTATAAAACCAAACAAAATGAAACGAATAAAGTCAATCAAAACAAAACAATGAAAGTGATACAGGACCTCAAAACAAGATAATAGGAAATCGACAATGGCTACCATAATACCTCTTGTTATCTTCAAGACTGTAACACTTTTGACAGCTGGGCCCAGATGATTCTCTGCTGTGGGGCTTTCCTGTGCATTGCAGAATGTTAGCAGCATCCTTGGCCTCTACCCACTACAGGCCAGCAGTACTCTCCCTCCAGGAAGAAGGAACAAAGTAGGAAACAAAGATGTCTCCAGATACTTTCAAATGTCCCCAGGAGGAAAAGACACCTTGGCAGAGGACCACTGTGACCATGCTTTCCTTTCCCCCACGCCCATACATGACTCTCAGCTGTTACCCGCTCTGCTAGTGAGGAAGGGTCCAAAGCACTCCAAAGTATTTACCCCTCTGCCAAAGCCAGCTGATGAACCATCCTCTCCTGACAGTAAAATGGAAGATGACCAGAGGTTAGGGAGATGAGGAAAAAAAGGGGGGCCAGGTCTTTTCTCAACAGTTTTCTTTCCTTTTCCTTTTTTATTTTGAGACAGGATCCCACTAAGTTACCCAACCTGGGCTCAAAGTTGCAGTCCTTATGCCTCAGCCTCCTAGAGTGCTGAGATTACAGGCATGCCCCACCACACCTGGCCTTCTCAGTATTTTTGGTTCACGAAACTAAACCGTAAGGAAGAATGGGAATGGAGTTGGTTACAGGAATCATGGGATGAGGTTTCTCTCTCCCTCCCCACCTGATCCCCTCTTCAACACACACACACACATATGCATGCACACACACACGCATTTGCACACACACAGACACAAACACACCACACTTTTCTACAACTCTGTGTATTGGTTGCATTGCTGTGTCCTGCATTTTGCTAAAAACTGGCTTTCTCCAGAAATGAAAGTAGGACAGTAGGAGAAAGATAATGGATGGGCTGAGATTTAGACAAAGATAATGGCAGGGCAAAAATAAGAGGTTATAAATACCAATGAAAGAAGAGAGAAAGGGCTTCGTCATGAGGTCCAGACCAGAAAGGGGAGTAAATGAAGACATGAGGGGCTGGTATATGGGGAAAAGAGGAAGATGTTTGAAGATTCGAGGTTAGAGACCTTCACTGGGTTGAAAGGCAGGAAAGAAGGGAGCCAGACATTAGGAAATTGTTCACTAAAAGTCTCAATGTCTGACCCAGCTTCATTAGTATATGTCATTTTGCTATTGACATACATCCACTTAGACTTACAGAAGTGTAAAATACTACAGCTTGGAGAAAATTTAGAGATCATTGAGTCAATCTCCTCCATGCAAGCTCTCTCATTCATTCACTAGTACTGGACTTCTCTGTTCTTGGGAGCAAATGAGAAGCAAAACACAGAACCTAAGCAGCTAAAAATTAAAATACATGTATGATAGAGCTGATTAGAGAGTACTGTTTAGGATATACAGTCAGTTTTCCTAATTTTGTCCCAGAATCAACTGTGTTGACCCAGAACTGAAAGACCCCTAACCTGCAAGCCACGAATCCCTCCTGGGAATTTGACTCTGGATGGAGGGGGAGAGGAGGGATATGCAGACTTTCTCTGGGGCAGTCAGGGTTTGCAAGGTGGAAACCCAGAGCAATCTGGGTCATGGCACAAGCGTGCTGTTTTCTGTCAAATTTTTGAAGTGCATAGGCTGCTTATTCCCTCCGAGAGATGAGTGATGAGGTAGAGAAGTCTTCCTTGTCTTAATGCTCCAGAAGAGACAGAAGCACTACATTATAGGGCAAGGTAAAAGCACTTGAAGGTTAGCCCCTAACACCACCAATTAGTAAGTGCAAATTCTACTATGAAGAACAATGTGACCCAGAGAGGTGAAGTGATTTCATGAAAATCACAGAGCTCTGGGAGCAGAATAATGCTCCCCAGTTTCCTAATAACAAAATTCTACCATTTACATGTGTATTCACAGCAAGTCACAGTCACGCAGGGTAAATAGTAAGGTAGTAACAACATTCTTTTATGACCTGGGAAGACTTCTCACTCCTTCCTCCATCATCCCACTGCCTCCACTTTCTCAGTCTGTGCTTCCACCTCCATCTACAGCGAACTCTTCTGTCTACACCTGACACTTCCATCTGCATCTCACACCTCCATTTACACCTCATACCATCTGCATTTCACGCCTCCATCTACACCTGACCGCTTCCAGCTACATCTCTACTGTATCCTCCTTCTTCCAGAATCTTCTTTCCTCTCCACTTTCTCAATCATACTCCTAGGAGGAGATGAGTAGCTCATGTATTTAGAGAATTTGGTAGAGTACAATGGGCCTGTGCCATAACCCAGTATCTTCTGGGTTTCTTCCTCCTGCATGTCCCAGAAATGGCCCACACATCCCTCCTCTCTTGTACGATCAACCCCTACATGTTTACCATTTCCTCCCACTTTCCCTTTTGTCAGCAGGCAACCAGCAGCTTCCCACTTTGAGTGGAGAGGCAGCTACCTACATGGCTCTCTAGTCTAGACAATTTTTCAAAGACTTGAATCAAAAGTGTGTCCAGTTTTTGGTGTCATTTGACACTAAAAAGATTAACTTGGATGTTTTGTGAAGATTGGGGTAGCGGTGCCTAAACATAAGCACACATATTTGTACAAACACATTGATCATTGTACTGACTGCCACAATACCTAAGCCATGCCCTAGTCTGACAGCTGAATGTTTAGGTGCCTACAGTGTGATAGGATATATTGCTGGCATCTCAGCAGTTTTTAAATCTCTAACCACCTAAAGCTGAAGACATTCAAATGAGTTGTAATTTTGAGCCAACTGGGTCAGCCCAGTATGTCACAACAGATGCTTGGAAATGGTCCTGCCCTCTCTTGACCTTAGTTTTCCCCAGCATAAAATGGGCAACCTTGGAGTAGAACTAGATCTTCTCCAAGTTTTCTTTCAGCTTTAACGTCCTTTTAAGAATCCCCCCCAGCCTCCCTCAAAAAAGTCTGGATTAGAAGCTGTGCAATGAGATAAACCAACATTTCAAAATCAAGGCTGGAATATACCACTGTCATAAAAAGATCACCAAGTTAAAACCCAAGAAGAAATTTAGAGCCAAGTCATCTGCCTATGATTGCGGCCAGCTCTATTCAGACAGATCTACTCTGATATATCAGCCGACTAGGCACACGTCTCTGACCCCGCAGGAGTGTCCCTTCCCCCACCCTGATCACATGGCTGGCCACCACTGAGCCCCAGAAGTCAATCTCCAATGCCCCAAATACTGCTCAGCCGGGAAGCCACAGACAGCCCTTCCTGCCACCCAACAGGAATAGAGCAAGTGGCTCTGGCCTTCCCGGATTCGGATCCTATTTTCCAGCACTAACAACAGGAAGGTAAGTTTGCGATTTGAAACTTCAGAGAGAGTAGAGCAAGCTAAACAGATAAGGGAAAATGTGCTTCCTAGTATAAAGAGTACTCAAGAGTGTGTTCCACACATACTGAGGAGAATACCAGTAAAGCTGGATAAATCCTTCAAATGAATGTTGGATGTTTGCCTTTCTTTTAAAAATTGTACTGTATTTGTCACCCTGGTGCCTTGAGTTCACTAGTTCTGGGTGTAAATCCTCGCTCCAAATTAACAGAGATGACAGGAGACTCTTGTCCTCTCTGACACCTTGGTAATTAGTTTTGTTTGTTTGTTTGTTTGTGTTTTTTTTTTTTTTTTTGGATCGAACTCACGACCTCACACTTATCAGGCAAGCTCTTGAGCCACTGAGCTAAATCCCCAGCCTTTTGGTGATTAGTTTTATCTTGTTCTCATCCAATAGAACTGAGAATCTTTTCACTTCTAGGCATGTGAATTTCTGTTATCTTTGCCAAATTTGTGAGATTGGCCAGAATACTGGCAAAGTATGTGAAAAGCCAGAGACCTGCCTCTTCTGCAAAGAACATGGAAAATAGATTGCATCTATTAATATAGCACCTTGGGATAGAAACAAAATAAGAGCGAGCCCCTCTTTATTACATATGTTTATTTCTAGGTTTTGGATATGATGTCTTGTGCTGTTACTCCTCGTTTGTTTATGGCTGTCTTGTTTGCTTATTTTGTTTTTTCTTTCCTGGAGCATGCAGGGTACTTGCTCTGCAGGCCCTGAGGTGATGAACAAGCTACCAATTGAAAGGTGGCCATTCCCTGGTTTTTAGTTTAGATTCCTAAAACCCAGCATTTTCCTGTGTCATTCTTAGCAATTCAATTCATGAAATAATCCCAGGTGAATCCCTGGGGAAGTCCTTTTCTGAGATACTTCAGGCTAAAAGGGGAGGGGGGGATCACCAAACACCCTGTTGGCTGGTTTAGAGCCCTTAGACATAAAGGTCAAATGGTCTGAGAGAGCAAAAGGAAAGCTCCTGAAGGGCTAACACATAAATGAGGCATGTGTTTTCTAGTTTTCTTCCAGAGACATGGTATCTGATCTTGAGGATTTATTACCACGCTTGGCCTTTTTTCCCTAATAATTAAACTATTCTGTTTGCTTCCAGCATGTAGTGCAAATATCTGGAACACAGTGATTACTCGCTAAGGACTTGTTGGGTTAAACTGATGTATCCTCATGGGAGGGAATGAGTGCTTAACTGACAGATGATTTCATCATCAAGGTTTCAATGCCTAACATGTGCTGTGCACCTTTAAGGCTGGCTGTATCAGTACCTCTTTCCTGTACTGAACCTGAGGTTTGCCTGGGCAGGAAACCCTGAGGCTGTTTGCCAGGAAGACACTCTGATCCTTAGCCTTCATGGCTTTCAGTGTTATTTCAGTAGGATTTTTGATTCTCAGCGATCACAAATGGAACTTCAGGCTGGTGGTAGGGACAGTGAAATGCAAGGAACCTCTAAATGGCTCAGAAC
The DNA here is from genome assembly GCA_004363535.1 of Dasyprocta punctata. Classification (NCBI taxonomy): domain Eukaryota; kingdom Metazoa; phylum Chordata; class Mammalia; order Rodentia; family Dasyproctidae; genus Dasyprocta; species Dasyprocta punctata. Next base: position 74,408 of record RJWM01006399.1, read on the forward strand.
AGAAGAGGATTTTTTCTGATCCCTTACTATAAAGCCATGATCAAGACCAAGGCAATCTATGATCTAAAGGTGGATGGGAGAATAATTGTGAGTCAGTTGAGCAGCAGAGGGCCTAGGGGTGGAAAAAGCTGCCTTTGCAAATTTTTCATTTGCTACTTGCCAGGGACTATTGCCACAATTGCTTTGGCAAAATATTATAGTAGATGACTATACTGGCTAGTCCTTTTTGAATGCAAGTAACCCAAGTCAGCTGAAGCTAGCTGAAGGGAAAAGAAGGCCATTGAGAGACATTGTGTGTAGCAATTCAGCCAGACTTCAAAAATATCTGGGACCCAGAAGTAGATGGCTATGAGAAACCAATACCAGGCTTTTCTATGTCTTCCATCTTTACTTCTCTTCATTCCTGTATCCTTTCTTTCACGTCATCCTTCCCTTCCTTCTTTATTTTCTTGAGCTTGGGAATCAGAAATTATCTAATTTGAAACCTGGCTCTACCATGGCTGGCTCCGTGACCCAGGGCAAACTAGCTTAATTCTTTTTGTCTCCATTTCCTTATCTGTAAATGCGGGTGGAATTGTGTGCCTCACTGAATTATAATGAAGATTTAATGAGATTATGAAAGCAAAATATCCAATATTCAATTAGTATACATTATATGAAATGCTGGAGATAGAAATTCTGTTTCATAAATTAGGCCAGGGATTTCTATGATGGGCAGTGCAGCTGCTGAGCAGAGAGGTAGCTAATGTAAACACTTTCCACATGCCCAACACTCAGTTTCAGATGGATGGCCTCCTTTGAAGATGATCTGAGGTAGCCTGGGTTCTCCTCGTCCTTCAGCATAATCCTGGGAGGGAGCTTTCCTCCGGCTGTGAGAAGGTAGGAACCAGCACAGAGGAGGTGGGATGTGTGGGAGCAATGGTCTCAACTGGTCCACAACTGGGATGAAAGCATCTACCTGAATATTAGCTATATTATCTCTATATTTCCAAAGTTTTATGCAGTTCTCATCTGTATTTTTATCTGTGTTATCATTTTGTATTTGCTTTTGTTTGTTTTCTAAATTGAAAATCCACAGTATTCTTAACATGAAATAACACACTTTTAAAACACGCTGGAAATGATTTCATTTGTGTAAGTCAGGGACCCTTGATTGCCAACATTAAAAAGTCAAATCAGATATAAGAAAAAGTAAGTTGAATAGCTCAGTGTAATTGAGAAGGCTGTTTAAAATTACCTGGCTCAGGGAGTCTCTGGGATCAGTATGCTGCTTCTCTTCTTGAATGGTTCTCTCCATGTGACAGGCTCAACAGCGGCTCCCAAGCTTAGCAGCTTAGCAATGCCAGAGTGAACAGTGTTTGGGGGCGGATCCAGCAGAAATGTCCTGACTGGCCCAGCTTTGGACATGGGCTCTCTGTGGCTGGAGATGGGGAGTGCTTGGTTAGGCTTCCTGCTTGCATTTGGAGGAGACAGGGGGAGCCAGGCCCATTAAACTATTTGAAGGTGCTTCTATGTGGGTAAAGACATCTGTTATTCAGCTTTTCTGTATTCTCAATGCTATGCCAGAAGAGGAAGAAATCAACTTTCAAAGAATCACCAACTGACCCAGTTGAACAGAAAACAAAAATTTCCTTCAAACAGCAGTTTACCTGGGCAATGGTTTTAGCCTCTAGGAAACTGAGGCTTGAGGATTGGAAGTTTGAGCCCAGTTTGGCAATTTAGCAAAATCCTGTCTCAAAACTAAAAATTAAAAAAAAGCGGGGTGGGGGGCTCATTGTGAAGGTCCTGCCTGGGATCTATCTCTAGTACCACAAAAATAAATTTTAAAAAATTAAATTAAATAGAATCAAATTTAAACCCCAGAAATCTGTAAGCATGGTTCCTGGATCAGCAGCCACTGAATCAAATAGGAAATGCAAATGCCCAGACCGTACCACAGATCTACTGAAATCCAAATCCGGGGGTGTGACTGCAATCTTTTCCTTTTTGTAAGATGCTGAAGACTGAACCCAGGTCTTTGCACAAGCTAGGCTAGTGCTCTACCACTGAGCTACACCTCTAATCCTCATTTGAACAAATCCTCAAGTGACTTTGATGCACACTTAAGTTTGAAGACCACAGTCTTTTTTTTTTTATGGAAAAAAGGTAAAACACAATTTCACAACAAGATAATAGGAGGATAACAATTGTTGATACATTGCATATTGTTAACTTTAAAGTGCTAAATCAGAGTACAAGATATGGGCATAAAAAATTCTCCAATTGATATTAGCACAGACCTTTTTTTATGAGTTAACAGACACTAATAGTGTAACTAACTTGTATTTTTTCTCTTTTCCCTTCCTTTCCCCTTTACCCATCCTAGTTTCTTTTTTCTTTTAAATAATTTCTTCCCACTTCACAATATTTACTGTACAGTTTAGACTTTACTTACTCTTTCAATTTCACACACAAAGGAGACAATACAATGTTTACACATGTGAGTCTGATGTATTTCACTTATGTATATGGTCTCAAGTTGCATCTATTTACCTATAAGAGTCTCCAGTTTATCCTTCTTTATGACTGAGTAGTACTCCATCGTACCACATCGTTTTTATCCATTTCTTGGTTGATGGGCACCTGGGTTGTTTCCATGATTTAGCTATTACAAATTGTGCTGCTATGAATGTGGGTGCACATATATCGCTGTGGTATGATGTTTTTAATTCTTCTGGGGAGATACCCAAAAGGGAAGGGAAATAATTGGGTTAAACGTGATCTCTTTTTGAGGAATCTCCATACTGATTTCCACAGTGGTTGCACCAGTCTACACTCCCACCAACAGTGGAGAAGGGTTTGTTTTTCCCCACAGTCTCTCCAACATTTGTTATTGGTTGGTTTCTTGATGATAGCCATTCTTTCTGGAGTGAAATGGAATCTCAGTGTTGTTTTAATTTGCATTTCACAAATGACCAATGATGTTGAACCTTTTTTTTTTTTTTTGTACTGGAGATGGAACTCACAACCTTATGCATGTCAGGCAGGTGCTTACGCCACTGAGCTAAATCCCCAGCCCTGAATGTTTTTTCATATATGTATCTGCCATTTGTAGTTCTTCTTCTGAGAAGTATGTATTCATCTCAGATGCCCATTTTTGGATTGGATCATTGAATTTGGGGCATCTGAGTTTTTTCAATTCTTTATATGTTCTAGATATAAATCTTTTGTCTAAGGGATAATTGGTTAAAATTTTTTTCCACTGTGTGGGCTGTCTGATGATGTCTTTTTATATGCAAAAGCTTTTTAAAAAGATGAAATCCCAGTTGTTGATTCTTTGAAATATTTCCCATGTAGTTGAGTTTTGTCAAGACCACTGTCTTATTAAGGTTCTTTGTTTTATAGTTCTGCTACTTTTTTGTTTGTTTGGTTGTTTTGTATTTTGAGGCAAGGTTTTTCTATGTAGTCCAGGCTGGCCTTGAACTTGCTGTGTAGCCCAGCAGGCCTTGAACTTGTGATCCTCCTGCCTTAGCCTCCCAAATGCTGGGATTACAGGCATGCACTACCATGCCCAGTCTAGTTCTGCTATATTTTAAAAACATGTTTCTCTTGGAACAAATAGATTTAACCTTGAAATTTCAGGTATGTAATTATTATACAAAGAAGAAACACATGTCATTAAAATATGTGCCCTAAAATGTTTAAAATAAATGTAACATATAACTATAATTTAAAAATCATTTAATATATGTAGGAATATGATAAAAAGCAGTGGAACACTGTCCTGGCTTCCCTCACACACTATAGTTTCACTTTCCACAGACAACCACTAAGAATTCTTTTATATTTTTCTGTTGGTTACCTGTGCCCTTCTAATAATGATGATGACATATTGATAGTTTATCTATCTATGCAAAATATCAACGATAATAGCTAACACATCAGCGTTAAATCTTATCCCTCCCCAGAAATGACCTGAATTAGTGTGATTCAGGTGATGATTTTATGCCTCAATTACTTATAAATGTAGCAATAACAAATATTGGTAGAGTTTTATGTGTTTTAAAATTTCATATACAATAGTATTTTGTTTGTAACTTTCTATAACTTGCTTTTTTTAAAACTCAGTATGTTTTTGAGATTTATACATGTTGATACATAAAAATCTAGTTCATTCATTTTTGAAAAGTAACATAAAACTTGGTTAACAGTTTACATATATAAGGTAGACATTTCCTCCTGCAACATGAAACCCGGAGACAGCAGTACAGAGCTCAATTATATTTTCAGGACCCCATGCTAGTTCTATACTGATTTGTGCCTTTGGTCTGCACACCTTTTTCATTGTCCTTGTATAAAATGGCTGCTTCATTTCAAAGCGCTGTATCCAAGGTCTGTGTAGAAAAAGAGGTTAAGTGTGTAAAGGCTAAATTCCATTTCTGCTGTGCTTGTCACAGGAAAATAAGCTTTTCTAAAAGCTCTTTCCAATAGACTGTCATTTAAATCTCATTGACTAATTCTCCCAAAATTATTATACAGATTTAATGCAATCCCAATCAAGATACCGCTTGCCTACCTCACAGAGCTAGAGAAAGCATTCCTGAAATTCATCTGGAACCAGAAAAGACCTACAATAGCAAAGGCACTTCTGGGCAACAAAGGGAAGGCAGGAGGCATCACAATCCCCAACTTGAAGCTATACTACAAAGCCACTGTGATAAAATCAGCATGGTACTGGAATCAAAACAGACCTGAAGATCAGTGGAATAGATTAGAAGATATAGCCACAACTACAAACACACTCAGTCACCTCATCTTTGAGAAAGGGGCCAAACATGTACATTGGAAGAAAGATAGTCTCTTTAACAATTGGTGCTGGAAAAACTGGCTTTCCATATGCCGTAAACTAAAACTAGACCCATGTCTATCACCATGCACTAAAATAAAGTCAAAATGGATCAAAGATCTGAATATTAAAACAGAGACACTAAGCTTACTAGAAGACAAAGTAGGTAAAAATCTTGATGACATAGGAGTAGGCAGAGAGTTCATGAACAAAAATCAAACTGCATGGGAAACACTTCCCAGAATCAACAACTGGGATCTCATCTTACTAAAAAGTTTTTGAATGTCAAAGGAAATCTCCAATAGAGTGAAAAAAAACCCCACGAACTGGGAAAATATCTTAGCCAATGGTCCATCAGACAAAAGACTTCTATCTAAAACATATAAGGAATTAAAAAAAATCAGTCCCCTAAAATTCAAAGACCCAATCCAAAAATGGGCATCTGAGATGAATACACACTTCTCAGAGAAAGAAATACAAATGGCAAATAACTATATGAAAACATGTTCAACATCAATGGTCATTCGGGAAATGCAAATTAAAACAACACTGAGATTCCATCTCACTCCAGAAAGAATGGCCAAGATCAAAAAATCAACTGATAACAAATGCTGGAGGGGCTATGGGGAAAAAGGAACTCTTCTCCACTGTTGGTGGGAGTGTAGACTGGTGCAACCACTGTGGAAATCAGTGTGGAGATTCCTCAGGAAGCTAGGATTAGAGATCCCATTCAACCCAGCTATCCCACTTCTGGGCATTTCCCCAGAAGAACTGGAAACATCATACCACAGTAGTATTTGTTCACCCATGTTTATAGCAACCCAATTTGTAATAGCCAGATCTTGGAAACAACCCAAGTGCCCATCAATCAAGGAATGGATAAAAAAGATATGGTATTTTTATACAATGGAGTACTACTCAGCTATCAAGAAAGATTGCATTGAGACTTTTATAAGTAAATGGACACGACTTGAGACCATACTCATAAGTGAGATAAATCAAATCCACATATGTAAATACTGAATTGCCTCCCTAGTGTAAGAAACTGAAAAAGTATATATAATCCAAAATCTACAATAAATACTATGTAAGGATAAAAAACTGCTCAAAGAGCAAAAGTAATTGGGAAGGGAAAAGGGGGAAAGAGGGAAAGGAAAAGGAAAAAGATATAAATCTGTATATATGTGTATGTAAGATAACTAAAATGAACATACTGCTAAATGTAGTAGTTATTGAGAAAGAACGGTTAATACTCATATGATTAGATCAATTTTACATGTCTATAGCTGTTAATGTAAACAACCATGTTGAAGGCAATGATATGCAATATTGCAACCATTGTCAAGTTTCTATCATCCTGCTTTGTAAACCTATAATGTTACTGTTGTGCATTTACTGTAGTTGTTTGTTTGTCTCTTTTGCTTTTTGTCTTTCTTATATGTGTCTTTTTTTCTCTTAAATAAAAAAAAGAAATACATAAATCTCATTGGCTAAAACAGGGTCACATGACAACTCCTAAGGTCATGAACTAGGCAAGGACCATCAGCTTGCCATGCATGGTTTATACAGATCACAATTCATGCCCAGGGTTGAGGAAGCTGATTTCCAGTAATCAAGGGCCTGTGTTTCCACTTGAACAAAATGGGGTTCTGTACACAGGCAAGAAAAAGAGGGAATGAATGTTGGACTATGTAGTAGATACTTCTAGATGACTACCATAGCCATTCTCCTTTTCCCTCTTACTAACAGAACAGTCTTTTCTTTTCTTTTTTTTCTTTCTTTCTTTTTATTTTTATTTTTATTTTTTTTCCTTTTTGATCTTTTTGAGACAGAGTCTCTCTATGCAGTTCAGGCTGGCCTTGAACTCACTTTGTACCTCAGGCTGGTGTTGAACTCGCAACAATCAGCTTGCCTCAGCCTCCTGAGTGCTGGGATTACAGGCGTGGGCCACCATGCCCAGCTCAGAACAGTCTTATTTGCACTATTACACCATGTTTTCCCAGAGTCATTTGTCATATAACTCAAATGTGGTTGAATAACAAAAGTTAATCATAGTAGTTTAAACGAGTAAGTGGTTTCACTGTTCTCCTTAAGAAGATGTTCAAGTATAAACCATCTAGCACCATTAGCATGAACACATTAAGGACTTAAACTCTTTCTGCCCCTTGTATCCATAGTTATCATGTGATTTTCAACCCTATGATAATAAGATGGCTGCTACACTTCCAGGCATCACATCTATGCTCCAGGAGTAGGGTTGCTAGATAAAATATACTTTACCCAGTTCAATTCAAATTTCACATATCACTGAATATATTTTGTCAGTATAAATATGTTCCCCAAATTATATGAGACATATATTAAAAATTATTTGTTGTTTATCTGAAATTCAAATCCAAGTGGGCAAACTTATATTATTTGCTAAATATGTAAGCCCTGCCTATGAAGGAAGAAGAAAAAGCAAAGAGGCTGTCTCCTATAGAGGCTTTATCTAGGAAGGGACTCTGTCCCCGGGTTTTTTCTCTCATCTGTTTAGCTAGAAATAGCAGAAAGGCCTCTTATTTTTAGTTAGCTACAGTGCTGCCCTGAATCAAATCAGAGCAAAAAAGAGAATGGGTATCAGGCAGGAATCTTGTAGCATCCTCCCCAAATGTCTTCTACCTGCTATTTCCCCCTCCAGAATAGTTACATCCAAAGAGGACATACAAAATGTCTTATAACCAGCTGGGTGTGGTGGTGCACACCTTTAATCCGAGCACTCAGGAGGCTGAGGTAGGTAGAGCGTTATGAGTTCAAGGCCCACTTGGGCTACAAGATGAGCAAGGCCAACCTGGACTACATAGTGTGACCCTGCCTCAAAAAGAAATAGGGCCAGGAGTTTGGCTCAGTGGCTTAAGTGCCTGCTTGGCAGGCAGGAGGTTGTGAGTTCAATCCCCGGAACTGACACACACACACACACACACACACACACACACACACAAAAGAGAGAAAGAGAGAGAAAGAAAGAAAAGAAAAAAGTCTTATAACTAATAAATATAGTGTTGACATTGACCACAGGGAACAATGCCAGTCATTAAAATCAGCCAATCCAGTCATATTGGTGGATACCAATCCCACTGATATCACCTTTTTTGGTAAAGTTAGTATTTATTTTTGCTTATTATGACTATAAATAGTTGGGTATGTGATGCCATGCTTACTTTTCCTTTCTATGACTCTTTATTCTTCCAATTTATTTGTTTTTATTTGTTTGGTTGTGCTGGGGATTAAACTCAGGGCCACATTACATGTCAGGCAAATGGTCTACTGCTGAGCTACCCCCCTGTCCCACTAGGACTCTTTTTTTTTTTATTTAAAAGAAAATAGACACAGAAGATAGAAACAAAAAGCATGAAAGACAAACAACAACAACGACAGATCTGATACAATTACACTGTAGGTTTACACTCTGAGGTGGTTGAAGTTTGACAGTAGTTTACAATATTACATATCATTACCTTCATAGGGGTTGATCATATTGACAGACATAGACACGCAAGGTTTATCAATTCAGGAATATTAATTTTCTTTTTCTATAGCTAATGTACCCAGCAATACAGTTTTTCCACTAGGACTCTTTATTCTTGACAGATTTTTGATAGCCTCTCAAATACATCAAGATCATTTTTTACATCCAGGTTTTTATCTTGAAGATGTCATGTCCACAGCCTGCTCTAAGAGACCCTCAGCCCTCTCTGGGCTGCTGCATAGCTCTTTCCTAAGCACTTAGCTTTGTCAGTCTTGTGTGGTGAAGTTCATTTTCCACATTCTGTGTTCCTTTCTAATGCTTTCTCATCTTGCTGGATTTCATCCTTCAATTCCTTCCTGAGAAAAACTGCATAAGAGGTAAAGTTTCAAGACATTTTATGTCTGAAAAATGTCCTTATTCTACTTTCACAGTCGGTTGAAAGGCTGGTTAGGACTGGAATTCTATGTTGGAAATAATTTTTTCTCACTTTTGCAGGCATGATTTCCATTTTCTTGTAGCTTCCCCTATAGCTGATGCCAATTCTTGTGACTTATTCTTTATAGGTGACTTGGGTCTTCCAGCGGCTTTTAAGATCTGTCTACTCATGATGTTTTAACACTTCATGCTGATGTGAGTTGGCATAGATTTTCTTAAAATTTCTTTTTCCTGGGCTGTCAGAAACAGCCTTTTTTTTTTTTTTTTTTTTTGCGGCACCGGGGATTGAACTTGCAACCTTGCGCCTGCCAGGGCAGGTGCTTAAGGCACTGAGCCAAACTCCCGGCCCTGGTTTTTTGAGGCAGGGTCGCACTATGTAGCTCAGGCCGGCCTTGCGCTCGCGTTGTAGCCCAAGCCGGCCTCGAACTCACAACGCTCCGCCTACCTCAGCCTCCCGAGTGCTGGGATTAAAGGCGTGCACCACCACGCCCGGCTGAAACAGACTTTTTCAATAAGAAAATTCAAGTCTTTCGGTTCTTGGAAATGTTCTTACGTTATTTCCTTGGTAATTTCCTATTTTTTTCAATCTCTCTTTTGGAAACATCTATTGCTTATGATGTTTGGGTTTGCCGGATTGATCCTTTCACTTTCTTGTCTTGAGTTACTCTTCTTCTCCTCTTTTTATTTTATTCTTTCAACTTTATGTTCTCTTTTACTAAAAATTTTTCTTCTAACATATTTTTAATCTCCAAGAGTTCTTTTCTATTCTTTGAAGTTCAAGGTTTAAAATACTCTACATTTTGCTGTTGTTGTTGTGAATATAAGGTTTCTTTCTTTCTTTCTTTCTTTCTTTCTTTCTTTCTTTCTTTCTTTCTTTCTTTCTTTCTTTTTGAGACAGGGTCTCACTGTGTAACACAGACTGGTCTTGAACTTGCTTATGTAGCACAGGCTGGCCTCAAACTCATGGTGATCCTCTAGCCTCAACCTCCCAGTGTTGGCATTATAGGTGTGGGCCACCACACCTGGCTCTTGTTTCTTTAGAAATGTGAATTGTTTGGTTTTTTATGCTTTCTTTGACTGCCTTTATTGCTTTTGTCTTCTTGGATCCCTCTTTTCTTATTTGTTTTGTTCTCTGCCACTCTGGAAATTCCTATTTTGGAGTGGAGCTGCATTCCTATTATTTTTTTAATGAAGAAACATCAACCTTATGGCTTAGAGCTGTAGTTCACGTGGACAGGCTGGATATATGGACTGAGGGACTCATAGAAAGCAATTGGATGGAGCCCTGTCCATTTTGTTAGAGGTTCCAAAATGTAAAATCTGTGAATCCTCCAATCTCCTGCCTGGAGAGCTTAAGTTTCATTCACAGGCCTTTTTAACCTCTTCAACTTCTGGAGAAGCAGGGGCATTCGAGGAGAACC
>RJWM01006400.1:0-84870 GCA_004363535.1 Dasyprocta punctata
ACTAAGAAGGCCAACTTGCCTTTATTTTCTAGAACACATTATCCAAAACCCTCTATAATATACTTTTCAAAGATGAACTATTCTTTAAAGAGCATATCAATATATTAAAAGAAAAAATAAGAATTTTTAAAATTTCAAATATGGTATACATATCCCTGAAAACTAGTTTTCATTTACTGAACTACAAGAAGCAATTATGAATGAACTATTTCATTCATGATTTAGCTACAAGAAGTAAAACCGAAGAATCACAAGTGCACAGATGTGGATTAGTCAAAAATTTAAGAAAAACTTATCCAAGAAGATTATACAAATGATTAAGATTAAAATCATATCGTTAAGCAATTTGTAATTTAAACCATACTTTATTTTAATAAAATCTACAAGGCAAATAAACAAGATTCAAAGTTAAGCAACAAGAATATGATAATGACCATATTGTCTTACACACATTACCTTATTTATCCTTCCTACGTCCCCCATGAACTCTCACTCCCATCTCCATTTGAGTAGAGAAAACTGAATTATCACAAGATTATGAACTATCCAGCCTCACACAGGCTGCCAGAAACACACTCAGTATTGAATGAGAATAGCAACAAAAACAAGTAACGAGCCAGACAGAAACACAACAAAATCAAGCCTGTCTTTTAATGATGTTTGAAATGAACACTAAAAATGCTAAGTTAGTTGTTTAAATTTTGTAAAATTGGCCACCGCTCTTCCAAACTGGGCTATAAGGCTAAATTTAATATAAAATTGAAACCTATACTTAAGCATATTATTTTGGCAATTTCTTTACTTTAGTTGAAATAGAAATGGAATAAATTCCCTGCTAGAAGATGTTTAAAATATCGAAATAAATTAAGGAAATGTAATGAAATTCCTTAAAATACATTAAGCCACAAGTCGTATAACAGTTTCCTAGGAAAACAATAATTATGGGATGATTTGTTGGTAGGAAGAACTATTTTGTATTTGCTTTCTATTTAGTTAATATTTCTGGCAGATGTGTCAAAATATATTCAGGATGGTAGTATGCCCTTGTGTTTAAAATTTCAGTCAGATTATTTGGGTTTGAGTTTGGGCTCTACTCCTTGCCAGCTTCGTGGCACTAGCAAAGCTCTTAATTTTTCTGTGCTCACTTTCTCATACATAAAGCTATAAAAGTAATCAGTAAGTAATAATTATTCCATGAATTGTTGAGAAGATTATGTAAATTAGTACATGTAAGGTGATTAGAACAGGGATGTGGCGTGTATTAAGCAGTGAGTAAATGTCAGTAATTACAATTACCATCCAATACAAATATAAGTGAGATAAATTATGATGGATTTCTATTCTGATCCAAAAAATATAAAGCTCATTAGTATTAAATAATATAAACTATTAAAATATAAAACTTTCCCACTCTGTGCTGTGTCTCTTCACTCTGTTGGCAATTTCTTTTGCCTTGAAAGAGCTTTTTAATAAGATGAAATGTTCAAAAAATGTACTACCAACTTTGGGAAGCATAGAATTTCTCCATCTTTTTCATACTTGTATTTAATAAAAAATGAAGGAGAGAAGGGAAAGGAGGAACCAGCTCACAAATTGTCAGAGTAAGAGATTCCAAAGGTTAAGAGCATTGTGTTTTCTATATATTGGCCCTCACTTTTTTTCTTGCTGATATCAGACCTTTAATATCTCTTTTCAAATATTTTAGAATAAGGGCATATATAATTATTGTGTATATTAAGCAGTTTTTAAAATTAATTTTATTGGTATATATTAGACATAGATAGATAATGATCACATCCATCATAGGGAATTTGCACCTGTACATGGTATATTTTGATTCTTTTTTTTACCCATTGCCCTCCCCTCACATTATCTCCTCTTCTTCTACTTATTTACATTGTTTCAATTTTTTATTCCTTTTCTCTTTTTGTTTCCTCTTCCTTCCCTTCCCTCTCTCCACTCCCTAGTTCCCCTTACCACTTGAACATTCTCTTCCCCTTCCACACTACCTATTATACATTTTGGTACTTATTTACACTTTTGTATCTCACACCAGAGAATATGATATTTACACATGTGTCTCTTATTTATTTCACTTAATAGTAGGGTCCAGAAGTTCATCCATTTACCTAGAAATGTTTCAAGTTCATCCTTCTTTATGACTGAGCAGTACTCTAGTATATTGAAAAAAACACATTTTCTTTATCCTTTTGTCTGTTGATGGGCATTTGGACGGTCTCCAAGATTTAGTCATTACAAACTGTACTGAACATTGCTATAAACACGGGTATACATATATCACTGTGGTATGATGCTTTTAATTTTTCTGAAAGTTACCAAGAAGAGGAATAGCTGGGTCAAATGAAACCTATAGTTTAAATTTTTGAGGAATCACCACACTGATTACCTCAGTGGTTACACCAGTATACAGTTTCCCCAATATGGAGAAGGGTTCCTTTATCCCCACAGCCCCTCCAGCATTTGTTATCAGCTGATATCTTGATAAAAGCCATTTTTCCCTATAGTGAGATGGAATGTCGGTGTTATTTCAATTTGCATCTCTTGAATGACCAGTGAGGTTGAACATTTTCTCATACATTTATTTGCGTTTAGTACTTCTTCATCTGAGAAGTATGTATGCATCTCAGAAGCCCATTTTTTAATTAGTTCTTTCAGTGGGGGTCTGATTTTTTTCAGTTCTTTATAGATTCTAGATATTAGTCTTTAAGGAACGACTGGCAAAAAACTTTCCCACTCTGTGCCATGTCTCTTCTCTCTGTTGGTAATTTCTTTGGCTTTGAAAAAGCTTTTTAATATGATGAGATCTCAGTTGTTTGTTCTTTGTAACATTTCCCATGTGATCAGGCTTTTGTTCATAAAGTCTTTGCTTACACCTCTGTCTTTAAGAGTTCTACCTATTCTCTCCTCCAGCAGATTTAGAGTTTCTGTTTTGATATTTAGATATTTCATCCAGTTGTATTTTTGTTTAGTGTATGGTGATAGACATGGGTCTAGTTTTACTCTTCAACATGTGGAAAGTCAGTTTTTCCAGCACCATTTAGTAAAGAGGCTTTCTTCCAGTGAAAGTGTTTGGTCTCTTTGTCAAAGATAAGGTAGCTGACTGTGTTTGGAGTTGTTTCTGCATTTTCTAATCTGTTCCACTGATCCTTAGGTCTTTATTATTGCCAGTACCATGCTGCTTTTTGTCACAGTAGCTTTAAGCAACTTTTGAGTCAAATCATACTTAACTAGTGGTGTATTCCCCCAAAAGTATGTAACTATCTTATATTGCAAACATACATGAATAAATCATGCTTTGTTTTGATCAAATCAACCAGCCAAACATTCGTTCCACACTTAACACTATGTCCCATGACATGGTCAAACCTTGAAAGTTTCTAGAAAGCATATATTCCTCTATCCCACTGAATGTATTCCCAACCAAATTATACTCCATGATTTATGAAAACATTACAGTGAAACCATGGTAGTTAGTAAAGAAGAAGAATATATTTTCCACCTAGATTAACTCAGGAGGACTTTTCTGGCAAATCAATTAAGTTTTTATGGCATATGTTGAAGGTCTCTGTGTTTGGAGGCTCCTTACTGGCCAAAAACTTAAGCGCAAATGTACTTTACAGCAAAAACTGTTGTTGATTGCAGTTAAGCAATTTTTACCCAAAATTAACTTCCGTATCTCTAGAAGAAACAAGTTGTATATGATATATTTCCCTGATACAATACAGTGAAAGGTCAGGCTTATTTTATTACACTGAAAATCAAATTTTGGTTCATTCTACATTCCCAACAACAGTGGAGAAGTGTTCCCTTTTCCTCACATCCCCACCAACATTCGTTACTGGTCGATTTTTTGATGATAGCCGTTTTTTCTGGAGTGAGATGGAATCTCAGTGTTGTTTCAGTTTGCATCCCTGGAATGATCGGTAATGTTGAAAATTTATATATATATATTTATTTGCCATTTGTACTTCTTCATCTGAGAAGTATGTATTCATCTCAACTGCCAATTTTTGGATTAGATCTTTGAATTTAGGGGATCTGATTTTTTTAGTTCTTTTTATGTTCTAGATATTAGTCCTTTGTCTGAGAAGCAACTGGTTAAATTTTTTCCCTCCCTGTAGGTGGTTTTTTCACTCTGCTGGTGACTTCTTTTGCTGTAGAAAAGCTTTTTAATAAGATAAGATCCTATTTATTGATTCTTTGTAGTATTTCTCATGCAATCTATGTTTTGTTTATGAAGTCTCTGCCTACAACTATGTCCTCAAGAGTTCTACCTATTTTCTATTTCAGCAGATTTAGTATTTCTGTTTTAATATTTAGGTCTTTGATCTACTTTTATTTTAGCTTAGTGCATGATGATATTCATGGGTCTAATTTTAACCCACAGCATGTAGAAAGCCAGTATTTCCAGCACCATTTAGTAAACAGACTGTCTTTGTTCCAGTGAATAAGCTTGGCTCCTTTGTCAAAGATAAGGTTTCTAAGTATGTTTGGTGTTGATTCTGGGTATTCTAACCTGTTCCATTGATCCTCTGGTCTGTTTTTTATTTTTTAATTTTTTTTCCAATACCATGCTGTTTTTATCACAGTAGCTCTGTAGTATAACTTCAAATCAGGTACTGTGATGTCCCCTGCCGTGCATTTGTTGCTCAGAATTGCTTTCACTATTCTAGGACTCTTCTGATTCCAAATAAATTTCAGTATTGTTTTCTCCAATTCTGTGAGGTATGATAATGGCATTTTGATTGGGATTCCACTAAATCTGTGTAACAATTTTGGGAGTATGGTCATTTTCACTATGTTGGTTCTTCCTACCCAAGAGCAAGGAATATCTTTCCATTTTCTGATATCCCCTTCAGTCTCCTTTGTCAGAGTATCATATTCTTCAGATTTCATTTTTAATGTGAAATGTTTATTGGAAAACAATAGCGCAATCATATCAAAAAAGATAGTCATATAGCAGGTTTCTCTTGATTCATTGAGGCAAAAGTTTTGTGCTAATAATTTGTTGGATAATGTTTCATATCTGTATTTTATATCCTAAATAATTTCTGGGAATATAGTAATATGCAATGTGCTGGTGATTGTTACTGTCATATTGGCTGATTGTGACATTGTTTTGTTTTGGTTTCTTACTTTCCTTTTGTTTAAAATTAAAAAAAGATTGATTCCTAAGTATTTCATTTTTTTTCAATACTATTGTGAAAGGTATTGTTACCTTAATTTCTCCCATTGTGAGTTTGTTATTTGTGTTCAGGAATGGTACTGACTTTTGAGTGTTGACTTTCTACCCAGATATATAACTGAATTTGTTTATTGAGTTTATAAATCTTCTGGTGGAGTTTTTGGGGTCTTCCATGTAGAGTATCATGTCATCTGCAAATAATGATAATTTAATTTCCTGCTTTCCTATTCTTATTCTTTTTTATTTCTTTCACTTATCTAGCTGCTCAGGTTAATATTTCCAGAACTATATTGAATAGGACTGGTGATAGTGGATATCCTTGCCTTTTTTCCTGATTTTACAATGAAAGCTTTTGGGTTTTGTCCATTTAATATGATGTTGACCATTGGTTTTTCATAGATGGCTTTTATCAGATTGAGATAAAGACCATTCGTTCCAATTATCTGTAGGGTTTTTATCATGATGATTTTGGACTTTGTCAAAAGTTTTTTCTGGATCCATTTAGATGATGATGTGATTTTTGTTTTTGGCTTTGTTGATATGGTTTATTACATTTATGGATTTGTGTATGTTGAACCATCCCTGCATTTCTGGGACTGGAAATCAGTGTGGAGAGTCCTCAAAAATCTGGGACTATAGGTTCTATTGACCCAACTATTCCCCTACTTGGTATTTTCCCCAAAGAATTAAAAGCATCATACCATAGTAATATATGTGCACCCATGTTTATAGCAACACAGTTTGCAACAGCTAAGTCTTGGAAGCAACCCAGATGTTTATCAACTAATGAGTGGCTAAAAAGATGTTGTTTTTTTTTTATGTGATGGAGAACTACTCTGCCATAAAGAAGGATAAACTTGTGACATTTATTGCTAAATGGATGGACCTTGAGATCATATCCTTAAATGAAATAAATCCACATATATGTGCAAATATTGCATTGTCTCCCTAGTGTGAGAACCTGGAAGTGTAAATAAGGACCAAATTGTATAAAAGATATGGTGAAATGGGAAGAAAATTGTTTAAAAGGAAAGGGGAACTAGAGAGGGGATGGGGGGAAAGCAAAGAAGGGAAAAGAAAAAATGAGAGAAGGACAAAATGGAAACCAAACCTTTTAAATAAGGAGGGGAACAGGGGTTAAAAAGAAGGGGAAAAAAGACAAATCAAGGTATATTATGTACAGGTACAAAATCCCTATGATGAATGTGATCATTGTATATACCTAAGTTGTATAAATAAAAATTAAATTTTTAAAAATTACATAACGAAATTTTTTAAAATTTCCTAATATAGTGAGTTTGAATATTATTTCTAGGAATTTGTTCAATCTCCTTTTTCAGAGTACTACAAGTACTACAGTGTTCATTATAGAGGTCTTTCACTTCCATGGTTAGGTTAATTCCTAAGTATTTCATCTTTCTTGATCCTATTGTGAAAAGTACTGTTTCCCTAATTTAATTCTCAGTGACTTTGTTATTTGTACACAGGAACAATATTGAATTTTGAGTGTTGAATTTCATCCTATTGTACTACTGAATTTGGATATTAGTCTTAGGGATGTTTGGTAGAATTTTTGGACTCTTCTATGTAAAGGATCATATCATCAGAAAATAATAATTTAATTTTTCCTTCCCCATCCATGTCACTTTTATTTCCTTATCTTGTCTTATTGCTCTAACTAATGTTTTGAGACCTATATTAATAGAACACATCCTGGTCTTCTTTCCTAATTTTAAAGAAAAAACTTTCAGCTTCACTCTATTTAGTATGATGTTGGCTGTTGGTTTGTCATAGGTGGCTTCTATCAGGTTGCAATAAAGACCTTGTATTCCTAGTTTATTCAATGTCTTTTTTGTGAAAAGATGTTAGATTCTGTCAAATGCCTTTTCTGGATTTATTGAAATGATCATGTGATTTCTTCCTTCCTTCTATTTATGTGGTGCATTACATTTATTGATTTGTGTGTGTTGAACCATCCCTGCATCTCTAGAATGAATCCTACCTGATTGTGATGTAAGATCTTTTTGATGATTTATTGCATTCTTTTTTGCTAGTATCTCATTGAGGATTTTTGCATCTGTATTGATTAAAAATATTGGCCTATAACTCTCTTTTTTGGTTGGGTCCCTTTCTTGTTTTGAAATCAGGGTAATGCTTGCTTCCAGGAATGACTTTGGGAGTATTACTTCCTTTTTAATTTCATTAAAGATTTTGAAGAGTATTGGTATTAAATCTTCTCTGAAGTTCTTACAGAATTCGGAAGTAAATCTTTTGGGACCTATGCTTTTCTTAGTTGGCAAGATTTTTTTTTTATTGCTTATTCAATTTCACTGACTGGTATTGGCTTATTCAGTATTTTTATGTCTCTTCTTGATTCAGCTTTGGTGGTTCATATGTATCTAGAAATTCATCCATTTCCTCAGAATTTTCCATTTTATTATAGTACAGGTTCTCAAAGTAGTCACTGATAATTCTGAATTTCACCAGAATCCACTGTGAGTTCACCTTTTTCATTTCTAATTGCATGAACTTGGGTCTTTTCTTTCCTTGCTTTAGTAAATAATCAAGGATTTGCCTATCTTGTTGACTCTTTCAAAAATTTAACTCACTGATTCTTTGCATTTTTAAGTCTCAGTTTTATTAATTTCTGTCCTGATTTTTATAATTTCCATTTCTGTGTTAGCTTTGGTTTGACCTGTTCTTATTGTTCTAGGACCTGCAGATGCATCATTAGATAACTTGAACTTGTGCTTTTCCGATATGGTGATTCACTGCTACAAACTTCCTCTGAGGACTGCTTTCATCACATCTCATAGGTTGAAATATGTCTTATAGGCATTATTATTTCATTGTAGAAACTGCCTAATTTCTTCTTTAATTTTATCTGTAACTCACTGATTATTCAAGAGGGTATTGTTTAGCTTCTGTGTGTTTTTGCATACTTTGGTGTAGTTTCTTTTGCCATTGGTTTCTAGTTTCACAGCACTATGATCTGGTAACATGTATTGGATAATTTTTACTCTTTTGCATTTACTTAGGCATGCTTCATTGGTTAGTAAGTGCTCTATTTTGTAGAAAGTTTTATGTACTGCTGAGAAAAATGGGTATCTGTTATCAAATGGGACACTGTAGGTATCTACTAAATCCATTTGTTCAAAGATCTGGCTTGGCTCTGATTTTTTTGTTGTTGCTGTTGGTTTTTTTGTCTAGTTGATCAGTTCATTTGTGATAGTGGCATATTGAGGCCCCCTATTACTATCATATTGGTGTTTATTTCATGTTTCATGTCCATAAGTGTTTGTTTTATGAAGTTCTGTGCACCAATATTTGGTGCATATATTTTTATAACTGTTAACTGTTCCTGTTGAATTATTCTTTCAACTAATATGCAATGACCTTCTGTGTCTCTTCTGATCCATCTTAGTTGGAAATCCACTTTATCTGAAATTAGCACAGCAAATTCTGCCTTTTAGGTTCCCACAGCATGAAATATTGTTTTCTATCCTTAGATTTTTAATCTATATCTTTTTTAATTGAGTATTTTTCTTGTATGCTTCATATTGTTGGGTTTTCTTTTTTGATCTACCCCACCAGTTTGTGTCTTTTGACTGGGGAATAGAGGCCACTCACGCTGAAAGTTACTACTGTACTGATATCTTGTTATCACCACATTATTTTGCTGTTGCTGTTCTGTCATTGTAGCAGGATATAAAGTCAACACTCAGAAATCAATAGCGTTCCTGTACATCATTAAAAAACCTACTGAGAGGGAAATTTGGGAAACAATAGCATCAATAAAAATGAAATACTTAGGAATAAACCTAACCAAGGAAGTGAAAGACCTCTAAAATGAAACTATAGTGCTCTGACAAAGGAAACTGAAGAATATATCAGAAAATGGAAAGATATCCCCTGTGAATGGATAACTGGAACCAATATAGAGAAAATGTCCATACTTCCAAAATTGACATATAGATTTAATGCAATCTCAATCAAAATACCAATAACATTCTTTACAGAACTAGAGAAAGAAATCTTAAAATTCATTTGAAACCAGAAGAGACCTAGAATAACAAAAGCAATTCTGGGCAACAAGGGCAAGCCAAGAAGTAGTGCAATCCTAGACTTCAAACTACATTACAAAGCTATAGTGATTAAAAAAACAGTATGGTAATTGCAGAAAACAAACTATAGGTCAATGGAACATGATAGACAATATGGAAACAACTCCAGACACACCCAGCAATGTTATTTTTGACAAAGGGGCCAAATTCCTTTGCTGGAGGAAAGATAGGCTCTTTAATAAATGATGGTGGAAAAACTGGCTGTCCACATGGTGAAGGTTGAACCTAGATCCATTTGTCTCACCATGCACTAAACTAAAATCAAAATGGATCAAAGATCTAAACATTAGAGCAGAAATACCTAACCTTCTGGAAGACAAAATAGGTAAAATTCTTGAAGATATACGAATAGGCACAGACTTCCTGAACAAAACTCCAGACATAAAGAAATTCCAACAAATAACAAATGGGATCATATCAAATTAAAATACTTCTACACAGCAAAGGAAACCACTAACAGAGTGACAAGGCAACTTACAGAGTAGAAAAAAAAATTTTTGTCAGCTACTTCAGACAAAGTGCTAATATCTAGAACATACAAAGAACTCAAAAACTTACATCCTCCAAATTTAAAGACCCAATTAAAAAATTAACATCTGAAATAAATAGACACTTCTCAGATGAAGAAATACAAAGTAGCAAATAAATACATGAAAAAATGTTCAACATTGCCAGCCATTCAAGAAATGCAAATTAAAACAACACTGAGATTCTATCTTACTCCACAAAGAATGGCTGCTACCAAGTAGTAATCCCATAACAAATGATGGCGAAGCTGTGGGGAGAAAGGAAGCCTTTCTCATTGTTGGCAGGACTGCAAACTTCTCCAGTCACTATGGAAATTGATACAGAGATTCCTCAAAAAACTAAAATCGGAGATTGCATTTGACTCAGCTATTTCCCTTCTAGGTATCTTCATAAAAGAGTTAAAGACATCATAACACAGTGATGTATGCATACGCATGTCATAGTAGCACAATTCGTGATACATAAATCTTAGAAACAGCCTATCCATTGGCAGACAAATGGATAAAGAAAATGCAGTATTTGTACACTATAAAGTACTACTCTGCCACGAAGAAGGGTAAACTTCATTTTTGGTATGCACCTTGAGACCACAACGTTAAGTGAAGTAACTCAGACCACAAGTTTAAATATATCATGATTTTTCTTGCATGAATATATATGCATGTATATTTTAAAATAAAATGTAGATAATAGGAAAGACGAGAAAGAAAAACAGTGTTGTAATCCAGTGCAGACAAAGTCACTAAAAGGGCACCTTGACAGTACATCGTCTTACATGCTGTATATGTTCTTTGATCTTTAATTCTGGCTTTCAATCTGTATATATGATAATTTAATTTATAAAATATTACAAAATGAAGCTGATGCTAGAAAAATAAAAGGGGAGGGATGGAGCAAGGGAGAAAAAGAAGGGAGTTGAAATGTGTTGTGTACATGTACCAATCCCTTATAGTGAATGTAACCATTATATACTACAATCACATGCTGGTAAAAAGTCAAAAAATTTTTCATGATGATTATTTAAAAACTAGTTTAGTGATCTTGATTTACTAGTGTGATGCCACAGTCTGAAATAGCCAGATAATTTCTAACTGCCCCTACCATTTCTGGATCAGGCCCTACATGCCACAGGGAATGATTGCCCAGTCACAAGATCATTTCAGAAAAAGATTAATTTATTTCAGCCCTTGCTCAACTATGGTGACACCAAAGTATTAACTAGGCCCCCTGAATAATATTTAATTCCATCTAACATAGACACTATAGATAATTTTTTTCTTGTAAAACTAACAAATACATACATATTTCACTGAACACCGTTTTCTATATCCTTCCTCATTACTGACCCTAAACCTCTGCCTATATTTGTTACTAGGACAAAAGCACCACAGAATAATTAACTTGTCACTTAGGAAACTGTTAGTGATGGGATCATCTCTAGGTGCAATGCAGAAAAATACAGAAACAGAATATCTGTTGATTAACACAAAGAAATTATGATTTCTCAAAGAAACTACGCTTATCTCTTGAAATAAAAACCTGTCACAAACTCAGCACATGAGTGGAAAAGGGCAAGTTTCTATTAACCATATGGCAAAAGAACACTGATCTCATTTTGATTAATCTTCTTAGCTTTTACCTACTACATATCTTTCTTAGGCTGTCAATAAGAAGAAAGCATACTGTGTGATGTTTATCATCTCTAATTTTCCAAGGGGAAAGGAGAGTTGACACACACACAGGAGTAAGGCTGTAAATCAACTGGTAAAAAAAAAAAGAGTTAAAGAAAAAGTAGAAGGTCTTGTGAGCCCATAGAATGTTAATTGCCTAAATAGATCACATCTGTAAGGCATGAACGCCAAAGTAAGTCTAAAAATATCAATGGATGAGGTAAGATTGATAATATAAAACTGAGAACTAAATAAGCTAAAGATCATGATTTTACTGACATCCAAGACTATAAAATTAGCAGAAGAATGCCTAAAGGAAGTGATTAAAATGAAATTGGTTGAAAATCCTTTTATGAGCAGTATTTTAAAAACCATATTAGGTCAAGTTAAAATGAGCACATATTAAGAAATAATCTTACACTGGACTAGTTTTCTTCTTAGTTTTTCCTGGACACAAGTTTTACAATTACTTTTGGACAATCTTAAACTTATTTGGTTGGTTTTATAGTGAGAAATTATTTATCCAAGTCTTTACTTGAGATTTTCAAATTCATTTCTCCTTGAACCAGACTCTGTTCATAAGTCACTGCTCTCTTGTCAAAAAGGAAAAGACATTCATCTAAACTAAAGGCCAAAATTAGAATTTGAATCAGCCTGCCTTGAATCCAGGACCTCTGTTTTCACCTCTACTTTATTTTTTTCATTTTTTAAACAGCATCTCAGTGCTTTAGATGCAGTATTAGCAGAAACTCAAAATTTTTAAACAGAAGCATATCTTCATACTTTTAGGCATTATTATAGAGTGTTTTTAAAGTACACAGTTTTAATGTCTTTAAAAAGTGAAGGTTTGCTTCAAACCTTTCAGCATTTTTTCACCCCAGAAGATTCTTTTCTTTAAAAAGCAGCATTATTCAGCACTCAGGAGGATGGGATAGAAAGATCGTCGTGAATTCAAGGTCAGCCTGGGCTACAAAGTGAGTTAAAGGCCAGACTGAACTGCATAGTAAAACCCTGTCTCAAAGAGATTTTAAAAAAAAAAAAAAGCAACATTATTGAAGTTCTTAATTATCATTCAAAGAACTGCCTATAATTAGGGCATTCACAGTGGTAAGTTTTGACATATGGAAAACCCAGGAAACCATCATTACAATCAAGGCAACGAACATGTCGATTATTACCCATAATTTTCTCACTAGTAATCCTTCTATTGCACCCTTTTTTGTCTCCATCATCCACAAGCAAGCACTCATCTGCTATGGGTTTTAAAGCATTAGTTTGCATACCTTAGAATTTTATTGAAATGTATTTAGATAGTCTGTGCTATGTGCATGCCTGAGCAGGGTGCGAGTCTTCTTTCATTCATCGTAAGTATTTAAGATCCAATTATTTTGTACCATATACCAAGTATATTTGAAGCAAGGGGCAGTATTTTGAGGGGAATTACTGACAAGATGCCTTATCCACTCAACTCGTGATGAACATGTGGGTTTGTTCCAGTGTTGGGCTCTTTCAAAGCAGCATGAGCATTTGTATACAGATCTCAAACAGCCATATGCCTTTGGGCATGACTGGATTGTATGGTAGATGCGCAATGAACTTTTTAAGAAGCTGCTAAGCAGATAAACAGATTATACTATTCCCTGTCCTGCCCAGAATGGAAAAAGTTCCAATTTTTCCTCATGTTGGACATCATCTGGTGTGACCAATTGTTTCAAGTTTATATTGAAAGGTATATAATGGTATCACAGTATCACTCTGATCTGCATTTCTTAATATCTAATAATGGGATTTTGATCTAAATTATTTTGAATCTATAAATAAACATGAAGAGTTTTAATTCCAGTAATAATGAATACTCTGAGCAATGAACTTGGAGTAATTTCTCAATCTTTCTCAGAAATGATTTGCAATTTTCATTTTATAAACCTTTTACTTCTTTTTCAAATTCATCTGTTTCATATTTTTATATTCTGTAGATACCATTACTTTTATCTCAACTTTCATTCATTGATAATATTTAGATATAAAATGGATTTTTTATTTTGGTCTTTCATCCTGCAACTTTAGTAAACTCACTTATTGTGGTAGTTAGTTTTTTTTTTATGAGAGGGGAATAGTCTTCAGATTTATTACACAAATGCTCATGTTGAGTCATCTGTGAAAAAACAACAATTTCACTTATTTCTCCTCTACTTGGAGGTGTTTTCTTTTTCTCACTCGTAGGCTATCTACATCCTCTGTTATAGTGAAAAGACTAGACATTTTAGCCAGGTGTGGTGTCACACACCTGAAATTCCAGCACTTGAGAGGCTGAGACAGGAAGATTGCCACAAGTTGAAGGCTAGCCTAGGCTACAGAGTGAGCTCAAGGCCATCCTGGACTATATAGTGAAACTCTGTATCAAAATCAAAAACAAAAACAAACAAAAAGACTGGATATCTTTACTTTATATCTGATTTTAGAAGTAGAACAATTTGTCACCATCTAGCTCATGGCAGCTGTGAATTTTTAGTATGTACCTTTTATCAGTTTTAGTAAATTACTTTTACTACTAGTTTTCTGAGCTTTTTTTTTCCCTCAAGAATAAATAATAAACTTTTTATAAATGCCTTTTCTAAATCTCTGTAGGTGATCAGATAGTTTTAAGTTTGTAATCATAAAGAATTACTTTGATTTTGCCAATATTAAATAAATTTTGCATTCTTTATGTAAAGCTTACATGATTGCAGTGTGTATTATTTTAAAATAACTTTTATTACTACATGTTTGCAGCACATGAATGATAGGGAACTTGTACACGTACACAACACATCCTAATTCTTTTTATCTCCACTCTCTTATTTACCTCCTCCTCCCTCTTCTTCTGTGTCCCCTCCACCACTTCCAAAACATCTATCTCCCACATTCTTATTATTTTGCCCTTTAAATTACTTACACTTTGGATTTCTCATGTAGAGAAGCCATGCGTTATTTAAGCTGCGTCTGGCTCATTTCACAACATTTTAGGTGCATCTGCTTTCCTACAAAAAATTCAAATTTGTCTCTCTTCATGGCACAGTAATATTCTGTTGTGTATAAAAACAACATTTTCTTTATCCATTCATCTTCTGATGGACATGTAGGCCACTTCCAACATTTAGACCTTACGAGTTGTATTGCTATAAACATAGTTATGTGTTTGTCGCTGTAATATGATGTCTTTAACCCTTCTGAGAAAATATCTAGTACAGAAATAGTGGGTTGAATGGAATTTCTAAGTTTAATTTTTAGATGAATCTCCATACTTATTTCTATAGAAATAGGCTTCTTAAATATTGAAGAATTCAATTTACAAAACTTTTTGTAGAACATTGCAATCTAATTCAAGGGGAATACTGATCCATAATTTTAAACAATTTTAGTCTGGTGTTTGAAAACTCTATTATATTCAAAAGCATTTAGTAACAGTACATCCTTTTAATGAATTGACCTTTCTCATTAAGAAATTGCTTCTTTACCTCTATTGATATTTTTTCTGAACTTCATTTTTGCCTGTTATAAACCTAGAACTACAACTTTGTATTAACTAGTGTTAACAAGATATTCCATCCTTTTAATTTAACCACTTTGTGCATGAATGTTTAATGTATATTTTTGTTAGCAGATTTTAAATCAAATCTGACACCTTCATTAATTGACATGTAGTTATTATCACACACTATGACTATTGATATGGTTATATTTATATTTACCATCTTGCTGTTTCCTAATTATTCTTTCTAAGCATTGTGACCTTTATACTCATTTCCTATCCCTGGAAATACCATCATTTGAATAATTTTATGATTCTATTTTATCCCATTTGTTGGTTAGATATGGCTCTTTACTTTCTTAAATTAATGGATGTCTTAGTGTATGTAGTATATATCTAACTTTTCACTCTTGACCTTCAATTTTCCTTCCTTAACTTTGTGCTATTATCATACATTACTTTTAAATGTGTTACAAATCACATATTACAGAACTATGATTTTTATTAGTTATCATCTAAAGATATTCCAACATGTTTAAATGGGAAGGGGAATAAGAGAGTGGGAAGTGAAATGGAAGGAAAGGAAAAGGAAGAAAAACAGAATTGGAGGGAAAAAATAGAAACAAAGCTTTTGTAAATGGGGAGGGAAAGAAGGGTTGAAGGTAAGGAAGGGGAATGGAAAAAAAGAATTAAAATATATCCTATGCAGGTACAAATGCCCTATGATGAATGGAATCAATATGTAGGACAAACATGTACTAATAAAAAATTTAAAAAACAAATATCTTAAAACTTCAACACAAAAGAATGAAGTAGCTATTTCCATTTCCATTACTCTTTGTTCTTCATATATTTTCATATTTCTCTTTTAGTTTTTCTTCTGTAAGGCTTCCTATCATATAACTTATAGGATGGGTTCAATGAAGGTGATTTGCTGTTTGCTGCTGTTATTGTATGTTTAAAAACATGTCTTACTGCACTTTCATTTTTTAAACATTTTTTTACTGAGTGTTATGATGTGGATCAAAAATGTCTCCCAAAAGACTGATGTATTCACAGTGGAGTTTTAAGAAGGTGATTGAATCATGTGGTCACTAACCGTCTTGGTTACTTTTTACTCGTTGCTGACACAAAACACCTGACACCTAAAATTAGGGAAGAAAAGATTTATTTAGCTTACAGTTTTTGGAGGTTTCAGTCCACAATCAGCTGGCTCCAAGGCAGGGTGGCATGGCACAGGAACAACACTTCAAGGAAGCAGCCAAGCAAAAGCAGCCAGAGTAAAAGAGGGGGGATGTAGCATTCACAAACATCCTTGCCTCCCTTTGCACAGGATGAGAATGTTTGCAAAGTAAGACCCCTGGCTCCCTCCTGAGTCTCCCAGTTAAACTTCTGACCTTCTCAAATTGTAACAATGACCAGGTAACTGTGCTCTACACCCCAAAATGTAGACCTGCTGAGTTACTTAATTAAGCTGCTAGACTTCTCAAGTTGACACAATGTATAAACCATAGCACTAACCTCATCATCCAATTAATCCACTGATGAGTTCATAGTAGAATGGATATTTGGAGAAAACAAGAGTTGAGACAGGAAAAACATCATTGTGGGCTACTAAAGAATCCTGGAGATATAGTCATATCATTTAGCAACGTTCAGGGTATAGATGGAAAGACTAGGAGTGTTTTAGTTACTTTTTTCTCATTTTTGAGACAAAATACTTCATTCCCAAAATTAAGGAAGGAAAGGTTTATTCAGCTTACAGTTTGTAGAGGTTTCAGCCCACAATCAACTGGCTGCAAGGCAGGGTGACATGGCACTGAGGCAATACTTAAAGGTGGCAGAAGCCAGTAAAAGCAACAAGAGCAAAAGAGGGAGGAGCAAACTTCTTTTCCTCCCTTATATTGTAAGCAGGCTACCTGCCCCAGGGGGGTATAGCACTCACACCATCTTTGTGCCCTCTTCTTGCACAGGCTCAGGATGTTTACAAAGAGAGGGCCTTGGCACCCTGCTGAGTCAGTTAAACTTCTAAGCTTATCAAATTGACTCAATGAATCAACAATTACAATATCCTGGAACATAAACAGCTGTCCTAGGGCACATCCTCTACCCTCTAGGATGTAGAAGTGCTGAGTTACTTAGTTAACCATCTAAGCTCCCCAAGTTGACACTATGTATCAATAATTATAAGGAGAAATAACATTTCCCAATGAAGAAGAAACCATGTGTAAATATGCCATGCTGGAGACAAGCATGACACAGTACCATAGTCCACACCACATGTAACTCTCCACTTTGGTTTCAGATATGGCCCAGTGTGGGAAGTCTACTGCTAGACATTAAACACCTCATTCCTCAGATTCTTCCCTGGGATTTTAAAAATGCTTTGAACATGCTTAACAACCTGTGTGTGAGGAGGCAGGATCTACCAGAAATAAGCAGTTTACTGGAGGCATAACCTGAAACATTTATCGTTGCCTAGTTTTTGCTTTGGAACAAAATACATGATACTGACAACTTGAGGAGAAATGGTTTGCTTGGTTCATGGCTTCAGAGGTTTCAGACCGTGGTCACCTGGATGCAGGCAGAACCCTCATGGGGGAAGGGAGTGGTAGAGCGAAATTGCTCATGTCGTGGTAGCCGGGAAGCAAAGCACAGAGGAGGCGCACTGGCAAGAAAGACATCCTCCAAAGACACATTGTCATAACCAGCTCCAACAGAGCCCCGCTTCTCACAGCACATGGTGTCTGGAACATGAGCAGAGCAAGGCTGATGTGTACAATGATCATGTGAGCCAATCGCCTCTCCAGAGGGCTCTAAAGCCAGTCAATTTGACAAGTAAGATTAACCGGCACAGATGTATCTTGTCCCCGGTCCCTTTCTCTTGTTGTTTTCTGGTTGCCATGAGATGAACATATTTCCTCTGCCACGCTCTTCTACCATGACGTTTCTGCCTCGCCACAGGCCTAAAGCAATGGAGTTGCTGGACTATAAACTGAAACCTCTGATATTGGTGGAAAAAAATAAACCTTTCCTTCCTTAAGAATAGTTTGACATGTATTTTGTCACAGTGACAAAAAAAACTTGACTAATATTCTGGTTATAGAATTCTAGACTGGCAGTTTTTGTTTTTTGCTCTGTCAATTTTTTTTTTTTTTTTTTTGGTTGCACCAGGAATTGAACTCACTACCTCATGCCTGCCAGGAAGGCACTTAAGCCACTGAGCCACACTCCTGGCCCTAGTTTTTTGAGACTGGGTCGCACTATGTAGCTCAGGCCGGCCTTGCTCACATTGTAGCCCAAGCTGACCTCGAACTCAAAAAGCTCCTCCTACCTCAGCCTCCCAAGTGCTGGGATTAAAGGAATGCGCTACCACACCCAGCATCTGTTAATATTTTTAAAACGTGATATCATCAGGCATAGTGGTGCATACCTGAAACCCCAGCACTGGGAAGACTGGGGCAGAAGATCACCACAGACCATACGTAGATACATACCTTATATCATTTATTTCTCACATTTTTTTGCAACAGGAATTCTGCTATCATCCTTATCTTTGTTCTTCTATGCATACTGTCATTTCCTTCCCATTCAGCTAGAAAATATTACTGGGTTCTTCCTTATTCCACTCACTATTTCAGGCTTTGGGGTTTCAAAGTAAACAGATAAAATTACTTTCATGATGATTGCCATCTATGAAGGAAGACTGACAAAGAAGAGAGTACAAAAAATTGTGGGTAGTCGTGTGAAGTGTAGTTGGATCATCGAAAATACTTTGCTGAAAGTGTCATTTTTATGTAAAGATCTGAAGGGAGAATCTATAGAAACTGAGGCATATAAGGGAGGTAGGAGTTTCTCAAGAAGACAGACAAGAAAACAAAAGTTTTGAGGTGGGAATATACCTTGCATATTTAGAAAAACAGCAACTGCTCAGTGTGTCGCAAGTGGAGAGAAAAATATGGAGAATAAAAAGTGATGAGAAATCACACCTTGGAGTCTGACAGATCATGTTGAGAGATGTGGATATTCCTGTGACTGTATAAAAGCTGCTCAGTAGAAACAATCTGGCTTATGATTTATCAAGACCATCCTGCCATTAGCATTAGCATAGACCACAGCAGGGCAAGAATAGAAAATGGAGGATTAGTCAACAATCATCTAAGCTAATTAATTAATTAACTTGATTTGGACATTGAAGTGGTCAAATTCTGGCTTTATTTTATACAGAAATCCAATTGATGAGATGAATGGTAGGAAAAAAAGGAATGGAATCTAGAACATCAGGACTAAATAAAATAAAACAATAAAGAAAACTGGTTCAAGGAGAATATCAGAGAGATTCTACTTGGGTAAGTTAAAGATGTAATTGGGCATCTAAGTAGAGATGTCAGGTAGGCAGGCAAGTTCAAGGGATTCTTTATTAAAGATACAAATTTGAAGCCATTAATGTACAGATGATACTTGATTGACTAAGATAAAAAATAATTGAAAAAATCTTCACGCTTGTGATTTAATGTTATAGTCTGGAGTTGCAAGGAAAACAATTGCATATGGGACACATAATTTATAGTATTATTTATAATGATCACCCGAGGAGACAAATACAAAGAAAGTGCAGGAAATCTGTCTGCAACACTAAAGATCTAGAAAATCTAGCCGAGGGCCTGGATGCATGGCAATAACATGCAAGAGTTCAGCCGAAAACCTAGAGGCCACAACAATAACTCATGCAAGTCTATTTCAGGGATCTGCAATGGGAAGGCACAAAGGTCAGCAGTGGAAGCTGGAAAATCTATGCCAGTGGGGTGAAGGATGTGTGCTAGCAGGCTCAGGGTTCTATACTGGAGCGAAGAAACAATGCTCAAAATAAGGACCAGGGCTCCCCTGAAAAGTACCACAGCCATCCTCAGCAACAATGAGGTCCTGAGCTCCTCTGGCAATGAGAACAGCTGAGTACATTCCAGGAAGCCAGCACGACAAACTTCTCTTGGATGTTAAGCAGCACACATCTTCCCCTATGGAGCCAGGAAGTGATGCTTGAAGTAAGGACCAAACCTCCCCCAAAATGAACCACGGCCATTCTCAGCAACAACGTCCCAAGTTCCTCCTATGATAACAGCCAAATTTATATCAGGGTAGCTAGCATGATGAGCTCCTCAAGGAGAACCACAGCTTCCAAACAACACCACCACTCAGGAGAACCCACAACGCTATTCTTCCTCTCCAGGTCTACTTTTTATGCTGCAACAGTCCTCAGGTGGGCCATCCATACTCAGCACCATGCCAATTCAGTTCATCTGGTGTTTAAGTTGACCACCAGTTACCAATCCACTACATTTACCATCATTAGGGCTATTTAAAAATACCCATTATTGCTGGGCATGGTGGGCAAACCTGTACTTCTAACACTGAGGAGGCTGAGGCAGGAGGATCATCACAAGTTCAAGGCCAGCCAAGGTTACACAGTGAGTTCAAACCCAACATAAACTACAGAGCAAGGCACTGTCTCAAAAATTAACTAAACTACCTGTTATCATTATCACAGAATAAAAGGAGAACCCACAGAATGAGAGAAAATATTTTATTTTTGGACAAAAATATTTTATGTTTTTTAAAAATAGTTTTTAAAATATTTTTTCTATGATACATTCATGTAATTTTATTTATATTCATGTTCATGTTTCTTTTGCTTCTGTATGACCAAGTTGCTTAAATATCTTAGGTTTAACTTTTTATCAATTCTGAGAAAAATGTTCATAATTGCCCCAGATTATTTTCTCTCATATATTCTTTCTCTCCCTTTCCCTCCTTCTCTTCTTTCTTCATAAAGTCAAACCACCTACTCCCAAGACAAGCTTCCTCTGGGAACTTACCTCTAGCCTACATGCAATGAGCATTTTCAGCTTATCTGACATCTACATGCCCAGCACCCCCACCTCTAATCAACCCCTCTGGTCACACGCTGTAGTCTCCATCATAAAGGATAATTTATTCTTTCCTGAATACATTCTAGTTTTCCTTTCTATGTTCTTCCAGGGATACTCCTTCTTTCTGCTCTATCTAATTAACTTATATCCACCCTTGAAGAGTTAGCTAAAATAGAACTTTCTCTGTAAAGACCTTACACAACTGACAATCTCTCTTCTAATGTTCTTTGAAACTGCACTAATCCTGGTTGCACAGCACTTGTCACGTTTGTGAAGTTTTTATTTTTGAAGCATCTGGCTATTCAGTGAACAGTAAACTCCACAAGATGGGGATAAATTATTATTCCTGCAATCTATCAGATTGCATATTCACAATTGTTGCTCAAGTACTTATTTTGTGACCACTCCTATGACTGACGCTTCCTCTCAAATAAATATGGGCTATCAAAGCCACCAATTCTGGGTCGGACACAATACCAACCTAGAACTCTCACTGGAGATCCTCCCTGAGCTTGTTCTATTTGTTTCACTTTAGTCTTCCCATCCACTCTTATCCAACAGTATTTGTACTATTCATTCTCCTAGAGTTCTCTATAACTTCCAACACCAAATAAAGATGATGTATGAAAAGTGTTCATTTTCTAAGAGGATAGCACTTCAGAATTCCCAAAACCATTCTTCTTCATGATAATGCACATGCATTTTTAAAGTAGCAATGATGAAAATACAATTGCTTATATCGACAAACTCATAGCAGATATCATAAGACTTAGAATTTTTGCTTGGATGTTAAAGGCACACATTTCCCTCTGGAGGTCTGTAGATAACATATTAGGGAAGAACAAAGCCTTATACACCTTTCAAATAGCATCAAGTAGAAACATCCTCCTCTTTCTGTAATTAGAGATTTAGATGATAAAAAAGAAGTTTTTAAAAGAAATTCAAAAGCTTAAGATTAGTCAAGTTAAATCAGACTTTAGGAGATAAGTAACTGTGCTGATTGAGGGGAAAAATGGTAGAAGAGTAAAAATATCTTTTGTTCCTTTTCAGACAGTTTTCATGTCTTTTTGCTAAATGAGTGGGAAAAAAAGAAAGCCTCAAACATGTATCTTCACTCCAAAATTAATCTAAACCTCAAAGTTGAAACTTAAAGCAAGAATTTTTTACAACTCATAACTATTTCAAACATTGGACATCATCTATTTTATTGATCTAGGGTGAAGACCTATGGTTTACATTTTTTAAACTTTAATATCCAGATGACTTCAATTAACCTCTTTCAGTCTTCACACCTTAGTCACATTCTCAAGAACACTGGTGAATGGGCTTTTCAGAAAAGTAACAGTTCTGCCTTTTCAAATATAATTCACTTTCCTGGTCATTTCAAACTGTATAATTCCCTTGCTGCAAGAAAGTTTGAAGCTAATGACCCACATGAAGTTCCAAAACGGCACTTGCTAAGAATCAATTAACAATTAATTTTACTTTCCCTAGCTTTTAATTTAGCCAGAAATTATGGATGAGGCTAAGCCAAAGGGAAAACAGGATAAGCCAAGCTTCCTAAAGAATGTGGTTTGCCAGGGACTCCCAGCCCCCTACCGTTAGTAGCAGTACTCATCCGATTTTTCCTCTACCCCCTCTTAACTTTTCACAGTAACTACACCCTACTACTTGCCATTTCCAATTTCTAGTGCACTTGTTTTCTGTACTTCCCTTCTCTGATACTTAGCACTGTCCCTGCTTAAGGGGCCTTCCCTTTTTATGATGCTGTTTCAGAAGCTGGTTGTAACAAAGGTCATGCTAGAATTGAAATTAAATCTGAAACAACACTGTTTATTTAAATTCCTCTGTAACATTTTGAAAATAACAAAAGGCTACTCTTCTTGCTCAAGCAGCAGGCTTTATTTCATTTTCATTACTTCCCAAAACTTTCATTCACTTGTTTTACGCATAATTCGTTTCCTTACTGCTTTAATTGATACCCTAAGTATTTAGTTTGGTCAGTGGTCTGTTAACTTTCAAAGCTATCTTTAGTTTCCAATATTTTGGATTTGCCTGATGTCTCCTCAGGGGTTAAAGAAACCATTTTATTGCCTAATGTGTGTATTCATTCATTACTTCTCAACCAGATCCTTTGTCCTTCTATCCTTGTCTCCAACTCTCCACACACTTCCTGAATTTGTCGGCACAGTTTGCATTCAATGTTCACTTAAGGTGGACGAGAAAATGTTCATTCATCTGAGCGTGGATTTGAAAGTTACCTTATGGGGAGCCCCCAGGTTTAGAAAGATGACAGCTGTGAATACTGAAAATAAAAACTAAAAAAATCAAATAATCTGATAGTCAAAGGGCTGACACTATTTTAAAACTTACTAAGGAATATAACTTCACCAATAACCTCAAGTTATAAAAATACCTGAAGATTCTTCCTTTCCCATTATTCTATATTTAGGATACATTATTTATTTATTTATTCATTTTATTTTTTATGTGTGTGTGGCACCAGGGATCGAACTCACAACCTCGCACCTGCCAGGCAGGTGCTTAAGCCACTGAGCCAAACTCCTAGCCCTTAGGATATATTTTTTTTATCATTTAAAAATTTTTAAATTTTAATTAATACATCTTTGCATTCCTTCCTTTTATATCTTTTAATGAGAACTCTGAGCAGGTATGTTTAGCTGTTCATACTTATCACATGATATTCTAACTTAATTTACTACATGGGTACAGTTTTCATGACATAAACTAAGGGCTTAACTTTGCTTGTGAACCCTATCGTTCTCTCCCATAGCAGATAAGCAGATATTTACCCTGATTCAAGGCATACATGTACCAAAATATCAAATGGTAGCTGATAAATATGTACATTGATTCAAATAAATACAAAACGTGTTTGTGTCAAACACTCTCCTATATTGTCTTTCTACTCAAAACCATCATATAAAGTAAATACTATTATTGTGCCCATTTTACAGATGAAACAATGAGAAGCCACAAAGATAAGTGACTGGTAGGGAACTTTGATCAAGGGTTCTGGGTCTCTGAGTCTGCTCCATGTAATGACTACTCTGGCCCTGCCACCACTTGGTTCACTTTAGCACTGCACAGCAGTTTTTTTCTTTTGCTTATTCGTATTTTTACCAGTTTTAAAAGTTTTTTGACAATTCATATCTAAGTCTTCTGAGAAAGATTTCCTTCATCAAATGAATATATGACATACAAAGTATAATTTTTGTAATTATGTTTCTGAGATGTCTCCCTGAATTCAATACCTGATTTACTTTATTTCCTTCCAAATGAAAATTTCATTTTTCTTGGCATATAAATACTATGGAATTTGTAAATCTGCAAAGAAGGTATCTATAAGATCACATTATTCTTCAATGCAAATAGTGTAATAAACTATATCATGTAGCATCTACAGCACTTGGGCCTTTTGACATGTGTCTGTTTCAAAATCCATCGCAAAGAGTTTTTTAAAAATTGTAAATTTCTACAATCTTTCTACCAAAAGTAATGATTGAGAAGTTATGATTAAAAGGAAATATGACATGAGGACTTTACTGGGTCAATGCTACATATTCAATTTGAACTTTATTTTTCAAAGTATTAGAGGGCTTTCAGAATTCTTTTTCTTTTAAAAGCAGATGAAGAAAGATTTATGTGCTCTACCATAATTCATTTAAGCATCACAATACTGTGCCTTTCCAAGTATTCACAGCAACGGATAACTGTTCTATCCCCTTCACCTTCCATCAGTTCCACCCAAAGGTTAAGAGTCTTCTGCTCAGATCTACCACAGCAAATATTTTTACCTTAATGTTTCCTCCACTCTTCATGCTCTAGACTCAACTCATGATTTTTTTAAGTATCACATTGTGCTCCAGCTCTAATTTCATGCAACTCTTCTGTTCCTTTTTGTTATGAGGGTGAAACACTTACCAATGAGAGTTTGATAGTTAAATAATGAAGGTTAAAGTGTTTTTTTTTACTTCATTGCCTAAAGATAATTGACATTCCAGCATACATAAAATGTAAAAATGTAATCAATTTATAGGACTACAATGATGTTAGGCATTCTTACTCCCTTTGTCCCTCTCCAAAATAAGTGTCAGGGATATTATGGAAGGAAATGAGACTTGTTAATTCCTTAAGAGGTTTTCAGTTGTCCCCACTGGATGGATAATCATCTTTCCACCAGGATTTTCTTTATCAGTTCTTTTCTTTCTCATTTTTCTTCATTTGTCTTAGTATTTTTGCTTTCTTTCAATTAGGGATTTAAATATTAAAAGTTTTAATTGTATTTTTGGCAATGATTACAGGACTAAGTAAAAAAAAAAACCTGTGAATGTAATATCTATTTTATTAAAAGGATCAAATTTAAGAAAAATAACTTGTGGGTATCTCCAGATCTTTTACTCCCAACCTGAATCTATCTCGTTTCTTTTCAAAATAATTTCTGAATGATGCAGAGTTTATGCTTCATAGTTATCCAAGTCAGTGGACATGTGAAAGATACTACAGGCAAATTAAAGAAGTATGAAGATATTTGAAATAACTGTGAACACCAAGTGGTGACAGCTTTGCTTATCTCTCTGACAAAGAAATTTTCTGAAGCCATAGTTAGGTTATAGATTATGAAGGAAAAAATGTATTTCGGGTCTTTCTGAGGAACATTTCTTAATATCTTAAGTTTGGTAATAAAATTTAAAACAATAGATCCACCTATGAATGGAGACATTTTGAAAGGAGAATTTTCAGTACTGATAATGAATCGGTCCTAATTATGCCTCTTAGTAGAGACTTATCAGAGTGACACTGTTAAGCAATCCAAAATGCAAAATCTGGATTAAACCTCTTGGTTGGTAAAAGGGGATTTATAACCCTTTTTCCATGGCCACAGTTCCAGCCTACTTAAGGTTATGTGTATGGTTCCAAGTTTAATTTTGTTTATATGAATGTCAAGTCATGTCCTCAAGGAAAATATGTTTCAGAATTTACTAAATTGAATTTCTTCAGAGCAATGTTTCAAGAAGCTGCCTCTACTCCATAAATACAATGTTATCTGAGATACTTGTAAACATGAAAAAATCATAACGAGAACCTGCAGTAACTTCTTATAAATCAATGACTATCTCTAATCCAAAACAGTCTCCTCCTCTTATTCCTGCCTGACTGATTTATTATCTTCCAATCTTCCTTCCCTCATGGTTTCTGCCCAAACTTCTATTCCCTCTGCACCTTTCCTTCATTCATTTCCCTTTTTTTATTTACAAAGAATCTACATAAAAATCAATAGAACAGACAAGCAGATTTAGCAAGGTCATGGTACAAGGTCACAAAGCCATAAACAGAATTCTACTGTTGCCCTATATACAAGCACTTCGTTCATTTCCCTTAAGCAACATTAAATATTTTTTTAAGCAACATTAAACATTTGCTTCTAATTTCTGCTAATATAGAAGCCTTTCCTTTTGAATTAAAACAGGTCTACCACAGAAATCATAACTACATCTTTCATGTTTTACCTAGTATACATTTCAGCATCTCTTTATATTGTTGTCTACTGTACTTTAACTTGGTCAAAATAATCATAAAGAAAGTTAAAATTGTATAAATTTTCTAAGAATTCAAAGTGAGTAATTTATAATTTATCATTTCTGGGTTTAGAGAAAGGAAATGTAGTGGAAAGGATTTAGGAATCAGAGAGATTTAAGTTCAAATGTTGTTTGGTCTCTTAATAGATGTTATCCTCAAGCAAGTTCATTCATTCTGTCAATAAAAATATTGAGAGCTTATTAGAAAACTGACACTGTTCTGCAAAATATAACTATCTGCCCAATCTCCTATTCTCAGTTTTCTAATCTGTAAATAAATAGGACAACACAGGATTCACAATATATGAAATGACAGTGATTTCTGGAATCACATTTTGAAAACTGACCCGAATTTCAAATTCAACCCAAATTATAACTTACAGGTATAACATGAGGTACAAACAAGCCCCCTTTAAAAACAATTCTTCACTTATTTTGCTTTCTTTTAATGCAAAATGACTTAAATAACAATATTCTGAACTTTTAACGCTTCACTGCCATCCAGGTCCAAGTATAGACTCTTAACTTTACAGTGTAAAGTGTCCTTTAATTGATTTAACAGTAGCAGAGATTTCTCAATGGTGAATATTATTATCAAAACACTCTGGTAAGCTTTGTGGTAAAATAGCAGTAACGATCAATGGAACTGTGAAAATATAGAGATAATCTGAGGAGAGAGGGAACATTTATTTTATGTCAGCTCATGCATTTCAGAATAGGTACAACAAAGAAATGAGACTGTCGTGGAACTCTTGGCAACTGACTGCAGGGAATCCTTGCTTTCAGAAGCCAATTCATAAAATTCCCAATTGATACAGTGGTGAATATCCAAACTACAAAAGTATCAACTGATGGTTTCTTTACATAGCCAATATCTCTAGTGTATTTCAAATAAAGTTTGACTTACACCTGACTTTTCAGAGCAAGAATATAAAATGAAATAAATGTCCAATTAAGTTATTCTTTACAATACAATTTAGAAAGAGTCATTTTTTTTCAGATGTACTCAGGAAGAAGCTTCTTATCAGTCAGCTGTAGACACATTGACCTTGAAAAGGAGAACACTGAATTCCAGGTTCTCTCTGCACCATTGTGAGAAAAACCACAACATATAATAGGGCAGTGACGATAAACGTTTTAGAGCTTTCAGTGATAACTCATGCTGTGGCGTGAGTACCAGTTTCACCACTGTAATAGGACATAACAGGGTAATATGGCCTCATCTTCTATACTACAGACAAAAGGACTGAGCCGAAGTTAGAAGAGAACCCCCACTGTCTTTCATTTCATCATCTTGTTTCTGTTCAGCACTACAGAGGAGACTTCCTGGTAGATCATTTATGAAACTTCTGATCTCTCCAGAAGAGAAAATCTTTTTAAACAACTGTATCAGGTTAATTAGCACAAGAGATTCAGCTGATACTGATAGCAACCCATCCTGACCTCAGAAACAGAAATCTGCTCAAAAGGTATTCATATCTCAACGTTTGATTCCAGGGCAAAGAGTTTATTTCATGTTAGTAATTCATCTGTAACTGTAATACTCCTACTAAAGGCCAATATTCCTTAGGACTGAATAATCTTGTCCCCTACAATGGCCTTGGCAATACACACAGAATAATTGTAGAATAACATCTGCATAAAAATGATTGGGAGAAAGCCTGTATATTATGGGATGGCCCCATAGAATTCCTAGATATTCCTGGTCAAGGAGAAATATCTTTGAGTCTCACAAGGGATGCATAGCTTTTTCTGTGACTACAACTATATTTTCATTTAAATCATCAGCAGTGGTTCAACTCAATTGTGATCATTTATCCTAATGTCTTACATCAGTTTCAATTTGCTTGAATCGAGATAAAAGTAACTATAGAATATTTTATTCAAGATTATCTGAGAAGAGCATCTATATACTTCAACATGTTACACATTACCAAAAAATTATTTGAATGTTCAGAAGATAAAAATCTATCATGTAATTAATCAGTAGTAATAGTTTTAAAGCTTTCTGCACCTAGATCTTCTGGGGATAAACTAGAGTAAAAGATGCAGGAACTCATAAGGAGGCTAAGGGATAAATTACACTGAATGAGGTAAATAATAACCAAGCCCATAATCACTAGGCCACTAGAATATAATTCTAAGTAAGTGTTACAATTTAGATACATGGTGGTCATTATAGGAAAAACAGATCAGTCTTCTCCCATGATAGGAGGAATAGACAGGCTTTTCAACACAGGTTAAATTATTTGGGATTTTAGAAATAGAGTAGAAAGGTTTGTACTCCAGAATGGAGAAACAACTTGAATGTAAATGTTATATCACACAAGACAAGTACTATTAAGTACTATCACACACACCTAAGAAAACCAATTTCAGTGAGTTAGCACAATACAATTTTGTCATATATGTCCTTTATGTAAATTTGATACAAGCAAGCTACCCTTGTGGCTATGCAAAGTAAAACATGCAGCCTCCAAGTACCTCACTTAGACAAAAAGGAAGAAGTATGATAATGTCTACTTTTTTTAACCTGGAAGTGACATATGTCACTCTGTTCATAGTCTATTGGTCAAAATTTGTTATTGGGGCCTCACCAGGAATGATAAATATCAGGGAGGTACATGAGTATCTGGTATACTTGTGACAAATTAGAATTTTCTAAAATAGTTTCTTCTTTCAATAAGTCAGTTACAGGATATAAATAGGAAAATATAGTTTGAGTCAAATTCTATGGATCTTTTAATAGCAAGCTGAGGATTTGATTTTGTCTTGTAAGTAAAAGTAATTAAGACTATAATAGCCCAGAAGGCATAATAAGTGAGAGTGTGAATCAAATAAAGCTCCAGATGTGAAGTTATAAAAGAAAAAAGTGGATAATGCAGACAATTTCTTATATTTTGTTTCTTTAAGGCTGAAATTTTACATTTACTTTATTCTCTCTACTCCTTCACAGCAAACCTGTGTGTGTGTGTGCACACATGCACATACATGTGGCATTCAGTAAACGCATGTTCAAACCACAAGCCAGACATTCTTAGGTACTTAGGCTAACCCAGCAAACAAGAGACACAAAATTGTTCTGTGGCAGTGGAGAATTTTCTGCACTCTTAAAAAAATAATATGACCAATGCATATTCATATATATATATATATATATATATATTTCTATAATAAGCAATTTACCACTAGAAAATATAAAGTTAAGATAAATTTGGAATGTTTTGTTTAGAACCCCTTATCTAAAGTACTGAACATAGGATAGCAATTTGACTAGCTCAAAGTGACTCACATCACCTGTACAAAATGGAACATTCCATCCTTACTGCATAGTGTTACAAACACAAAAGTTTCTGAAAGTCTATGATTTTATAAAACAAATTCATTTATCAGCACTAGTCTTTTTGCTTATCAATAAATCAGTTTTTGCAAGTTCATGAGTTCCTTCTTTCTCTTATGCCTACAAAGAGCTGCCTTCTAAGAAGCAACTTGAATTATAATCTCTAACCCTTCCTTTACTGGATATGTCAAATAGTTATTGAATGCCTACTATAAACTACAGTATAGCTGTATACTATAAAAGAGGTAAAAAAACAAATAAAATATAATAGGTCCCTAGCTTCATGGAGCATTCCCTCTGCACATAAAAATAAGTTTGTCATATTATCCTTAAGATGAGATGATTCCTCTAAGTTTCTGTACCTTTTGTCTGACTAATAGAAGTAAAAAACCAAAGGAGCAAGTTGCCAGTGTTGTCACACGAAAGGATCCAACTAGAGCTGGTTTCAAACTGCCCTGTTCCGCATGGCCAATCACAAGGATATCACAGATGCGTCAAAGTACAAAAAGGCCTTAGCATTAAAGGAAGGGGGATCGTTTCATTTTACCAATCAGAAGGAAATATCTCTTTACCTTCATTTATCTAACTACCAATCATCCTTCATGATTCCTAGATTTTCCCAGCTTCTCTGCTAACCTTTTCCTAATTACCAAAGGCCACACTACTTCCTCTCATCTCTGAGTTTTGTTTATAGTTGTAATCAATATCAACTAGCCTAAATTCATTGTCCTCCAACTGGTTCATTACAATGGTTCTCAAGAAAGCAGGTTGCATTTTCTATTGTATAATTATTTTGTTACTAATATGATAATATGTAAAGTATTGATAGCACATAAAATAAATCAACTATCATTGATGTTCACCTTGTATTCCAAGAAACGAACTAGAAAATTTCACTAAAATTCTGTTTAATAGATGAATAGGCAGAGAGGTATAATTCATGTGTCTAGTTTGTGATAAGTGATTTCCTGCCCATTTTTTCAGATTAGATATTTCAAAGTGACAATAAATTGTAGTTTAGGTACTTGCAATCATTTTAGAGTCATTGATCCAGAAGGAATCCTGCTTTCCAGACATTTGAAGGAAAACCTAAATTTTATTTTTGACTCAAGAAGAATAATGAATAGTCTCCTTGAAAAATGTAACTAATGGGCATGCTTGAGAAGAATTAGGAATATGGCAAACTGAAATAATTCATACCTCAGTACAAGGAATAGAAAAGAGGTTTTAGGCAAAGAGTTCTTTATACAAAAGATAATCAAATCAAGCCTACTTTTTAAAAAATAATGTAATAGGACACCAATTATAAGATCATCTAAAGTAAAGATGATAGTTTGGGGGCTAAGATAATAATTATGTGACAGTGGTGTTTCTAATGCATAGAGTAAATTTGAAAGAAAAATAGTAAGCATAATAACTAGCTTTCTGGTACTGAGCATTGGGTTGGGGTATTAAAATTTGACTATAAGTGAACTCCTCTAATTAGTGGTGAAAACAATTCTTTTTAACAGTGGGATCTATAAATTCTTTTGGCACTGTAGCTATATAAAAGTGTTGACTGATGGAAACCATCGTATTTTCATGATTCCCATTTTTTTTCCTGAGATTGACATGAGCTACACAGATTTACAGAATAATGAATCAAAAGAAGTTATGAATTTCTGTGCAAGACCTTAGGGAAACACATCCATAGTCAATCCTTTAGATGACCAAGAGAAAGGAGAAAGACAACCTCGCAGTGCCCTTACATCTATAACAATAGAAATCAAATGGAATGAGTTCTTATCAGATTCACCAGCTCCACAAATGAAACATTGGCTGACTTGACCTCAAGGATAGTTAATAGTGAACAAAAATAAAATGCAACACTGCATGACCAAGCCCTTTCTTTTCTGTAGAACTTCTCCTAGTTTCTGCCATCCTCTTTCCTTCAGTTCCAGAGGTGTAACAGTTTCCTTTCCCAGGAGGCTGAGTCAAGTAGTTCTTATCCTTCTAACCCAAAGAAACATACAACTTAAAAAGTTAACGGTGTCCAAGAATTCCACAAACATTTCCTTAAATCTCTGCTATATTTCCCATCACATGCTTTTTACTGTTGGTGGCATGTATTCTAACCTCTGGGCTTCTTAAAAGTAGTGTTTGCATGTCCAACTCCCTTTGATACTGTCTATGATACCTGTCAAAGTGCCCTGCACAGTAAGAGTTGTATGAATGCTTATTGGATTTAATTAACAGTCCCATGGAATTATAATTTTAAAAGTCACCAAATCACTTTTTATAGTATCTTAGTATATGTTCATATAGCTCAAAATTTATCCAAACAACACCAAGTTGTCTTCTGAAGCCAGAATTATCTTTGGACATTGCGATCAAGGTTCTCTTTCCTGTAATGAGTTGCCCTACATGTATTGTGCTATGATGATTTACTTCTTACTGGAACTTGAAACCCCAAGGGAAACAATATTGAAACTGGCAAGATCCTTCTTATGCTGTGGTTAGAAAAAAACCATGAAGGAGTCCAATCTGGACAACCCAGGACAGATGAAGGGAGACAGAGATCACACAGTTAGCCATAGTACACTTATTCACTGTAGGGCAGAAGAGCTTGATGCCAGTCCAAAAATAAAAGATGAATTTCAGAGACCAACAAGGAGATTCAACTGGAAATCTGATACCTGAAAAGGTGAAGCGAGAAGTGAATAATAAAAGAATCAACAGATGTAACTGCTCTCTGATTTTTGTCAAAAAGAGAAGATAAAACAAAATTCCATGGGGTGTTCTTTCAAATCAAATTGTAGATTCTTCCTGTCATCTAAGGGCAAATCCAAATGTCTAGCAAAACTTGATAGGTATACTTAGAAAAATGTCCTTAGAATTTAAAAAGGCTACCTAACACATTCCCCTACCTCATCCCCCCATACACATCTCTACAATAACAAAAAGATTACATAAGTATATGCCTTAGTTACTTTTCTCTCATTGCTGAGAAAAAATAGCCAACACCCAAAGATAAAGGAGGAAAGGTTTATTTAGCTCACAGTTTGTGGAGGTTTCAATCCATAGTCAGCTGGCTCCAACATAGGGTGGCATGGCAGAGGAAGAACAGTTCACAGTGGAGGAAGACAGAAAAAAAAAAAGAACAAAAAGGAGGAGCAAACCTCTTTCCCACCTTTATATTTTATGCAGGCTACCTGCCCTAGGATGGGAGTAGCACTCACACCCCTAACCCTAGCACTAGACAATAAACTAATCACCAACTCTAGATTCAGTTACCTCCCCCACCCCCATGACCACATGAGGCTTTGGGGGAGATCCAGACACAAACCATAATATTATTAGTCAGTTTATCATAGAAGTTAAGTGTTGAGTTTTATGGTGAAACTGTGGTGGGCATGAGTCTCAACTCTGCCAAGTGGGACTTGTGTAACCCAGACTGATATACTTAGCCTCTTTGAATCCTGGTTGTTATATATTGAATAGAGATAATATTAGTACCTGCTGTTGTGAGTACTAAATAAGATTATGCCTCCAAAGTATTTGACACACTGCATTGAATGTAGTAAAGCCAAATAAATATTTGCTGTAAACAGTAAGATATTATATGTAGTACAATCAAAATCAAAATACTGTGATAGTACATGGATTTGCAAAGGGAAGCTCAATGACGTACTTCAGGAAATGGAAATACAGGCAACAAAGGAATATATGATTTGCAGTTCTCTTCAAACTAATAAACCATAGCTACCAGAAAGTTCTTTGAGATTAGGGCGAGGACCCCTTGTTCACTATTTTATCCCCTCTACTTAACCTAGCACTTAAAAATACTTTATTTGTAACAAATAAAGCACAAACTTCATCTTTAGTATGCCACAGGCAACATCTTTACAAAGTCTGCATTTAAGAAATATTAACTACAACAAAATAAATCTGAAATAGCAACCTTTAAATCAAGTTTGAGATCCTGACACTTACAAGCAATGAAGCTCATGATCAAATTTTGGATGATCTGGAATCGTAAGAAAAGTCTTCCTTCAAGCTTCTCTTTAGTTATGCTTAAATAGAAAAGGGAAAATGATATTATGGTCATAAAAATTACTTTTAACTACCTTTCAAATAATCATAGTAGTCTGATCTCTCATTGTGTGTTTTAAAGACATCTCAACAAACCATAAAAGCTGACCTGTACTCAAAGTTCAACACCTTGATTTCCTTCATTCCTTTGGGTACAAGATCTAATATAAAGACAAAGATATTTTTCAGTTGGCCAAAATTCTGTGGAACAATGATAAAGACTAAGTTTTAAAAGTTCACTCCAAGTGGAAAATGCTTCAAATAACCAGCTGACAGAGACTACTGAGGAGCTTCTTTATTGCTCCAACTCACAATTGCATTAGGAAATCACTAGAGGAAACAGAAGATTATGAAAGATATTCATATGTAAATAATAACAATAACATTATTTTAATAATATTCAAATATTGAATTTAACTTGAATTAGAAATGCAAAAATTCCGTGATTTTATCTTAAGAAGACTGCTTTGAATAAATGTCATCCATTCTTTAAGATATTTGCAATGTAGCTTTGCAAGCACTACATAAGAATATTCATCTAAAT
The DNA here is from genome assembly GCA_004363535.1 of Dasyprocta punctata. Classification (NCBI taxonomy): domain Eukaryota; kingdom Metazoa; phylum Chordata; class Mammalia; order Rodentia; family Dasyproctidae; genus Dasyprocta; species Dasyprocta punctata. The sequence continues at coordinate 34,522 of RJWM01006400.1, forward strand.
GTATGGAAATAATACCAGGATTTATATTAGACATAACAGAAGGATCTAAGACACTTATATTAGAACTGTTAAGACTGACAGGTAGCACTTTCTTTAGACCTTTATAAGTTTTAAACTAGTCTGTGAAGAACCAGTCTTTCTCTGGGGAGAGCATCTTTCCCATGCCCTCTGCACGGATGGATTATTCTTTAACTTTACTGAATATTTATTATGCACAAAGGTTGATTAAGCCCTCTGTGGGAACCTGAATTGTAGTAGAACCAAATTCAATTGCTCTAATTAAAGTTATTTAGGGCTTCCTAGTTAAGGGAATTTATACTGATTTTTTTCTAGATGCTATGCTCACAAGATTCATAAATTCAGTGCCCTTGAAACAAATACAGCTTTCAACAAGGTGATTTATATTTTCTAATGATTAGTCCGAAAATATGGCATAATGATTCTGGTCATTTTGCCAAACATTTTTGTCAGTTAGCTAATTTGTTTTAATGGTAGCTGTAGAGTTGATCCAGGACACTGAAAACAACTACATTTAATTCATTTAAATTTAACTTAATTTAAATTTAAATTTATTGGCAGTAAGGGAAATGCCTGGTGGAACAAAAATAGCTTATTAAGAATTCAAGTATATATGGTCCAAAATCTATAATAAATACTATGTAAGGGTAAAATACAGCTCAAAGAGCAAAATTGGGAAGGGAAAGTGGGGAAAGAGAAAAGGGAAAAGGAAAAGATATAAATCTGTATATATGTGTATGTAAGATAACTAAAACGAACACACTGCTGAATGTATTCGTTATTGAGAAAGAACAATTAATACTCATATGATTAGATCAATTTTACATGTCTGTATCTATTAATGTAAGTAACCATTTTAAAGATAACAATATGCAATATTGCAACCATTGTCAAGTTTCTATCATTCTGTTTTGTAAACCTGCAATGTTACTGTTGTGCATTTACTGTAGTTGTTTGTTTGTCTCTTTTGCTTGTTGTCTTTGTTATATGTCTTTTTTTCGCTGAAATAAAAAAAGAATTAAAATATGTTCATATTAGTATTGAATTCCATAGATCCATATAGAAGTCATGATATGACAAAGGATGGCTTTACCTTGGCAAGGTTTACAACAAAATAAACTTTCAAATGATCGAGTGATATTTTCTTTTGAAAATAATGAAATGCAGCTCTAATCACTTACATTATCACTATATGTAGATACTGTTTATAGGCAACTGGGGATTCTAAACTTGATAAATATTTTTATGATGGTTTTTCAAGGGAATTATCACTGTAACAATCCTCCAAGCCAAGAACAATATAAGTGCTGAAGAAAGAGCTATTCTGAAAAATACCTATAGTACTATTTCACTTAGCATATTAATGCATCTATAAAGTTCAAAAACACCACACAAATCTTATTTTAAAAATCATCCTAATACAGACCAGCATATAAGTTTTTAGGTTCCAAAAGTCAAAACATAATACACTTTCCAAAATATTTATATACATTGACTTATTTATCCTAATAACAATGCTATATTATACTTACTGTTTTCACATTTACAGGCTACAAAAGAAGGTAAGAAACTTGTCCAAAGAAAATGGCATTTACTAGAATTCCCCTTAAAGCACATATTTTTTTGATACAAGATCTTGCTATGTAGTTCAGAATGGTTTTAAACTTACTATGTAACTCAGGCTGGCCTTGAATTACAGTGATCTTCCTGCTTCAGTTTCCTAAGTACACAGACACCAGCCATGATGCCCAGCTTTAGAGCAAGTATTTTCCGACTTTTGGAAGAAACACTTTGAGCAATCACTTAATATAGGAATGAAGATTACTATTCCATTCTAAATCCACTAACACATGCAAAGGATTTATTTGAATGAAATAAAAAATGGTCACTAACTTTTATCTCTAGAGGACTGATCATATTTCTGCTTTTGCTGAGTAGAGTAGGTTTATCTTGTAGCAAAGCTAAGATGGCTAAAGCAAAACTATTCTTCACTTCATTCCACTTACAGCAAGCTTTAAATTTTGAGAGTGTAGGCCTCTCTGTTGCCTACATTTAATGCCTGCTTCATTAGATTTGCCTGTGTTCCTTAGCCTAAGAAATTGAACTCGAATAAGAAACAAACAAAAAAAACTGAAAAGAGAAAAATAATTTTCATTATCAAATTTACTTTGTAAGCTTTATACTAATGCAGATATGCTGAAAAATATGACTCAACATGAAAAACAATAACTAAAAAAGTTTGAAACATTTTGAACAGAATCTCAGGGTAAGTGTGAAACTATAACACATATGTAGACATATATAGTGGGCATCAGAGAGTAAAAGAAGAAAGACAAATAGGGAAAAATATTTTTTAAAAGATAGTTGAAGAATTCCTAGATTCAATGGAAAAAAATTCTGAACACACAATAAGTCAAAGAGGATAAACAGAAAGAGATATACACTTAGACAATAACTTAGTCAACTTGCTGAAAGTGAAAGACAAAGAAAATCTTGAAAATGGCAAGAGAAAATTGACTTATGACATATCGGAGGATAATAATATGATTAATTGCTGGTTCCTCATGAGGAACAAAGGTAAAAGAATGACATATTCCAAACACAGGAGAAAAAACTGTCAACAGAATAAAAATATCTTTTACTAATGACGGTAAGACAAAGACAGTTTTATGTAAATAAACACTGAGATAATCATTTCCAGGAGGCTTGATTTTTCAGAACAGCTAAGGAAAGTCAAGCTGACAGAAAATGACACTAGACAGTAACTTGAATCTACTGAGGGGAAAAAAATAGAACATTATAAATGGCAAATATGTGAGTAAAATTATACATATAATATACAGATATATAAGCATATATATACACAGAGCCTTTTAATTCACTTAGTTTTCATGAAAAACAAATTTTCAAGTTCCAAAAGAGTCAACATTTAAAAGTTATTAGCTTTTCTACACTAGCAATAAACTAGCAAAAAAAAATCAGGAAATAAATTCCATTTGCAATAGCTTCGAAAAATACTTATTGTCAAACTAATTAAAGCAGTTAGAGACTTCTACAATGAAAATTCTAGAACACTGAAGAATGAAATTGCAGAAAACACAGATGGGTGGAAAGACTTCTCATATTGATGGATCAGTAGAATTAACATTTTTTAAATGGCCATATTACAAAAAGTAATTTATAGATTCAGTACAATTACTATAAAAATTCTAAGTAAATTTTTTACAAAACTAGAAAAAAATCCTCAAATATATGGCAACAATTATATGAAATATAAATTGATACAACATTCTAATCAAAGGTGAAGATTTTAAAGCAAGATATGGAAACAAGTTTCAAGTACATGCTGTCTACAATAGCATACAAATGATGAAAAGTAAATGATAAAATGATAAACCATATAAACCTTAATCATAAAAGAACTGGAGGCATTAAATTAATATTACAGTGGACTTCTAGCAATAATCATAAAAGCAGTCACTTCATAATGATAAAACGTCAAAAACGCAAGAAGACACAAAAAGGCATGTGCATTTGACAACTGAGTTCCATAATATATGTAGCAAAAATTCATAGACTTGAAGAGAAAAATAGGCCTCTAATTTACATTATAGTTGAACATTTCAATACTTTTAATAACTGAAAGAATAGTTTGATAGAAGACCAGTAAGGATATAAAAAGCTGGAACAAAACTAAGCTAGAATAAAACTGTCGACCAGATTGATATAACTGGCACTTAACAGTAATACACTCTACCAAAGGTGCCCGAAATACATATATTTTTGCAGGTACCCATGGAACATTCTCTAGAATGTATCATATGTTAAAACAAGTGCTACATGATGTGTGCTCTCAGACTGACCATGCATATAGTCATTACTGTCATACAATAAGAACACTGGGGCTGTCCTGGATTCACATCATTTGCTATCTGTTAAGTTTTAGTAAAGTATTCAATCTCTCTGTATTTGTGGACTGTTGAAAATATTTCCCCAAAATGTAGAATTACTTAAAACAAGAAAGCATTCAATAAAAGTAACTCCTAGCATTATCATTAACACCAAGAAGTAGTAATTACTGTTTACTTATGTCACCCTTCAAGTAAGAAAGAGAAAACACCATATCTACTTAAGTAATGAGATGACAACCAACATAATTAAAAATGTGATATGAGATGAAGTAATACCAAAAGGTATGCTTCTTGTTTATTCTATAAAAAAGACAAAATTTCATAATCTATTAATAGAAGAATAACAATAGTTTTTATACTATCATCTTCAGAGTAGTAGCTCAGAGTACAAGACATAAAACAAAAAGATTCTTACAAAAAAACAGAGATAATAACACAAATTTTCTTTTGAGAAAACAAGCAGGGATAAAAAGCCAAGATGAAAAGAATAGTCTCAAAGAAAAATCCTAGCTACTTCATATATTGATACACAAAGGAAATTTAATGTTTCTTTCTTATTATCTTGAGAAGTGGGTACCAAGTTAAATTCTAAAGTAATGCTCAAACACACACATGCACACGCGTGCACATGCACAGACTAACACACCCACTCACATACATAAATATTGCCCCCCACCACCACACACTGAATTCCAGCACTGCACATACTGACATCTCCATAAATAAAGGTATTTACATCATTTTAAAGTTGAGAAAAGAAAAGCACTCTCTGGTTAATATTCCAAATTCATCAATAGAAAAGTCAAAAATATAAACTTAATATACGTGAATTATGTCAAATAGATATTATTATTTATTAGCCAAGGAAACATTAATGAAAGAAACAAACTTGGTAATAAAGCAGCCAGTATTCCCAACATATTACTAAATATTGTGACTCTCTGGGTTCAATCTCAGGATCTACTATTACTCATGATAACATATCCTAGGGTTTCAGAAGACAAGTGTCATTCTAGAACTACTACTAGACAGGTTTATTTCCAAGTTCATAAGTAGCAACGGTTCAAACATGAAATCTGCTGTTTTACTTTTATTTATGCACTTATAGTAGGAAAAATGGCTATGCTTTGATTTAATTCACAGATTGTTTTAAAACACTATGGTGAATATTAACTACAGATTTAGATTTTCAGTGAGTTCAACATTCATAGTAGATAATTCATTCAAATACATATATATTCAATCATCTCTAGTCTTCTAAGAAGCTCACATTTTCCAGTACAGAACAACAACCAAAAGTCAGTTTTATTTTACTCCAAGGAATTAGACCTCATTATTTTTCTACTTCCCTTTAGGTCTGAGGCAGAAGGAGATATAAATTGGTAAGGGGTTTGCTTGTCTTTTAACTCTTACAGCAATGGAGCAAGAATATGTAATTGGTGATATTTTAAGAGTTATAATATAGTTGCACATCATAAAACAAAGGAATAAAATTGTCTGATAAATTATTCTATTGGGCTTAGAATGGATTTTATATTCCAGCAGTTTAACAGTATATTAATAGATGTTAAATGGGGAAAAAAGGAGCCAGGTGTGATGGTGCATGCCTTTAATCCCAGCACTCAGAAGGCTGAGGTAGGAGGAGCGTTGTGAGTTCGAGGCCGGCTTGGACTACAAGGTGAGCACAGGGCCGACCTGAGCTACATAGTGTGACCCTGCCTCAAAAAACCAGGGCTGGGAGTTTGGCTCAGTGGCTTAAGTGCTTGCCCTGGCAGGTGTGAGGTTGTGAGTTTGATCCTCGGTGCCACAAATAAATAAATAAAAAGGGAAAAAAGGTCTTTTGAAGACTACATTTAAAATAATGGTTTAAACAAAATTGAAGTGTCTTTCTTGTTTGTCTTTTGTGCTATGAAACATATCTGACGTTGTCTCATGATTCAATTAAATCATTTTAAATGATACATAGTAATGGTTAGTAATGGTACATATTTATGGGATACGTGGGATTGGATATTACATGTGTATAATGTCTTATGACCAAATCAAGTTAATTAATAAATCCACCACCTCAGAATTTATCATTACTTTGCATTTAGAACATTTGAAACTCTCTTTTAGGTACTCACTTTAGCAGCATATATACAAAATTCTTTTAGTAATTTTTAAATCTATATTAAATTAGTATACAAAAATATACAACATGATACAACATATTATGAAATATTGTCACCACAGTTTGCTACAGAATACTAAGATTTATTCCTCCTATCTACCTGTAATTTTATGCTTGTTTCTCTTTTGCCTCTATCCTCCCAGCTTTGGACAATCACTACTCTAGATTTTACTTCTTTCAGGTAAACTTTGATTTCCACATATAAGTGAAAGCATATAGTATTTGTTTTTCTATACCTGGCATATTATACTTAGCATGAAGTCCTTCAGACTTGTCCATGCTATGAGAAAAATAGTATTTCATTATTTTTTCTAGTCTCTCTGTCTCTGTCTGTCTGTCTCTCTCTCACACACACACACTCACACACACCCACACACATACTTCACTTCTTTTGTCATTCATCTATTGATGGACATGGGTTGATTCCATGTCTTGGCTATATGCATACTGAAATAACAAACACGAGAGTACAAACTTCCACATACTGATTTTTGTGGAAGTTCAAAAGACCCCAAATAGTCAATGCAATCCTCAGAAAAAGAACAAAGCTAGAAGTATCAAAACACCTGACTTCTAAATATATATAAATCTCTAGTAACCAAAACAGTATAGTACTGGCATAAAAAGAAACATATAGACCAATAATGCAATGGAGAACTCCAGAAATAAAACAATGGATTCATACTCAACTAATTTTTAACAAAGCTGTCAAGAACGATCATTGGGAGATAACTAGTCTCTTCAAAAAATTGTGCCAGAAACACTAAATATCCATATGCAGAAGAATGAATCAAGATCCCTATCTTTCAGCATGCATAAAAATCAACTCAAAATGAATTAAAAGCTTACATGTAAGATCCAGAACTACAAGACTACAAGAAAACAGAAAAAATGATTCAGGATGTTGGTTTTGGAAAAAAAAATGTATATGACTCCAAAAGCATAGACAACAACAAAGGCAGGTAAATCAGATGATATCAAACTAAAAAGTTCTGCACAGCTAAGAATAAAGAGGTAACCTGCAGGATGGAAGAAATATTTGTAAATGATCCAGAGTTTTTAATGAACTACTTGTACTTTAGGACTTACGGAGAGAGGAATATAGAATGTACTACACATATCATAAACTAAACGTAACTGCATAACTAAAAAACACAAAAAGGAAAAAAAGAAAAGAAACAAGAAAAAATTTTTTCTAGAAAATTTTTGAAAATTTCCGCTTCTGTCTCAAACTTTATACAAAAGGAAGTTGAATTTCAGAGAAGTAGCTTATTAAAAGTCACAGATAATTGTAGAAATAGGATCCAAGTTTTCTACATATGAAGGCATAAATATTTTCATTTGCCTTCTCATACTCGAACCTATCTCTTGGTCTGATTTGAAAAGAGTGAGAAGAGTTCCAACCTATTTTGTCTTAAATTTTCTATAATTCTTTATCACTTCTATACTTTTGTCCAGTAGTCAACTGAATTGACTTCTAAAGAATAAGAAAAAAAGTAAAAATTCTTTAATTTGGGGAAGATTTTCTTTTCTTGCTTCCTTTCCTTGCTTCTAAGGTTTTCCTCTTCCTCCTGCTACATTCTATGCTGCCTCAATAACTGAAAATGTTTTCTATTGTGTGTATAATTTCACATTAACAAGGGTACTTTTCTAGTATAGGCTAAATATTAACTCTGATTAATTACTTTTATCACAGATTCTATCTAAATGATAAATTCAGTTCATTCTCAGGATTATAACTTGCAGTGGACAGAATATTTGTTTCCTTCTCAAATTCATATCTTGGAACACTAATTCCAATGAGATGGTATTTGAAAGTGGGGCCATTTGAAAGTAATTAGACCCCAATGATGGAAGCCTTGGAAATAGCATTAGCACCCACCTAAGTAAAGGCCAAGGCAAGCTAGCTCTCTGTCTGCCATGTAAAAACACAAGATGTTGACAACCTGTCACCCAGAAGGGGCTCCTCACCACAACCTAACCACGTTGGCACCCTGATCTCAGACTTTCAGCTTTCAGAACTGTAAGAAGTAATTATGTCATTTACAATACATCTTATCTATGGTACTTTCTTATAGACATAATTACCTCACATATCAAATATTATGCTAAACATTTTTATACTTATATACTTGTTTACTCCTTATAATCAGAAAGATATTATACTGAGGGAAATATTATCGAATATAAATCAGAAGAGAGAATCTAAAATGTTAATGTGTCTATTCAAGCTTATACCATTAGCTGGCTATTGAATTGCAATTTAAACACCGGTGATGGGACTCTAGAGTCATACATTTAACCACTCACCATATGGTTAGTTAGCTTTTAAATACTCCCAGAAGTTCAATACCAAGTCACCAAGACTACAGTGATTAATTTGATGTGGTAACTAAGAAAACAGAAATAATTAACACAGTATTGAATCTCAATCTGTCATTTAATGGCATGTCAGTCTCAACAAACCATCATTTTTATCTTCTGATTCTCCCAACTTCATATAAAGATGATGATTATATGTCTGATATCAATGGTTTTCAATGCATACTCTAAATGATTAAATGAGGCTGTATCCAACTGTATAATCGGTACAGAACTGAGTGATAACGAACATTTTAGATATATTTAATATTCAATGAAGCAGACAACACTGGTGGGTATAAAGATTATTTTAGTACATCAAAATTATTTTCAAATATGAAAGAATTAATTCAATGCCACATTTGGGTATTTGAGAAATGACACATTTTACTCAATCAACAGGTCGTGAGATCTCATATTTATGCAGCTTTATCTTGGGATAACAATGTATTTGCATACATTTTATGCTTGGTTTGCCTTCTGAGTCCTTATTATCCTGTCGGTGCCCTGTTTTGTCTATAAGGAGGCTAACTTTAAATACTGTGTCACCAGGCTCCCTCACTTTCTGGTTTCCGGTGCTCAGCCACTGGGGAAGTGGGAGGGCTTCTAAAATAGAAATGCAAACAAATTCAAGAATTTATTCTCCCTGCTCCCTCTCTGACAGAATGCTCTCTACCAATGGCTCATTCCTCTCATCTACAGCCATAACTCTTGTCAGAACTGTATCTCCTGCCAGTTCAGGTAGCTGTTCCCTCCCCCATTCATCTGATGACTCCAAGAGGTTACTGCTGTTGACTTTTCTAGCCCTAGGTGCCTCACTGTTCCTTCTGGGTTTCCTTCTCCTGGTCCACCCCTCTGTGAACAGCTCTGGACTAAAGCTTCTGGAAATTCTTTTGAGTAAGATGCCTGTGTCCAGTTGGACAACTAAAAAACTAACAACTAAAATGAAAATCAAACAAACCACAATCTTCCCACCACTGCAAAAACAGATTCTCACTCTGAATCAACAAGTGTAATATGTTTATCACGGAGTCTGGGGGTGTTTGGTTTCTTCCTGATGCACAATAACTGCCCTATGAGTTTTATTGTTGAATACAGAGAAACAGTGGCAGCTTTGTAACGATATTACAGTCAATGTGGCAAATATTTACATATCTGTAAAACACTACTCTACAATTTTTCAACCACTGCCATTTACTTTTTTGTTTTGTTTTGTTTTTGTTTTTGTCTTTTTGAGACAGAGTCTCGCTCTGCAGTTCAGGCTGCCATTTAAATTTTTATTGTACAAACATTTATTTTTTAACTGAGACCTTTGTATTATTTTTTAATGTTGCTAGATTCTCTAAGACGAGTGGTATGAACAAAGTAATACAACCAACAGTTTTAGGGCATTTATTATGTATAAGGCACTATGTTTTATATAAACTATGAATTATATTTTGTAAATGACTACTAGTTGATAATATAACTAGTAGTCATTTACAAAGTAAAATTCATAGTTTATTCATAATAAAATTCATAGTTTTTATTGAGCACTGACCAAGTACCAGGTACTGTTCTAAATACTTTAGACACATTAACTCATTCAGTCCTCACATCAAACCTATGAGGTAAGAATATTATCTTCATTTGACACATGAAAATCACGAGGCAGACAGAGAAGAAACTTGCTTACAATGACACATCCGTTAAGCGGCAGAGTTGGACTATGAACCCAACGATTCACTTCGGAACTCATTCTCTTTGACACTCTGTCTCTATCATTCCCATTTGCAGTGGACAGAAATAAGGTTTAAAAGAATTTAAGTAATTTGTCTGAATCATACAGCTAATGAGTAATTTAGCTTCCCGGTGCTGCCATAACAAAGCACTGCACCACAAAACCGAGGATTAAATCACAGAAACGGTGTTCTCACAACTCTGGAGATACCCAACATCAGCGCTGCAGCCTGCACTCCCTCAGAGTGCTGCGAGGGAAGGACTTGTTCTCCAGGACACACTGCTGGGCTTCTCACAGTCACGTGGTGCTACCTCGGTTTGCATGCCTGTTTCCACATTTCCACATTTTAGGACACCTGTCATACTGAATTCGGGGATATTTTTAATGACTTCATCTTAATGGATTAACTTTATAAAGACACTCTGCCCAAAGGGTATTCTTAGGTATTGAGGATAGGAATAAAGCATATGAACGAATTGAGGGGAGAAACAATTCAGTCATTAACAGTGATGGAATTAGGATTCAGATCTAAATGAACAATCAAAATTCTAGCAATGCAATTCGATAAATGAAAACCTCATTCTGTTACCAACTCAAATGTGAAGATCTCCTACTTAAAACCACAGAACCCACATGTGTGTAGGGCTTAGTGACAAAGATGGGATCAGACCACTGCCATCCAGACACCCCAAACTGGAGACTCCATCTTCTTCCTGGGACATTATGATGTGTGCATTTCAGACTGTAATTCTCCAAGTGAAGGAAGATGATGGATTAATGGAATGACTATTTCTCTTTTATTAGACGTAGGTTTCTCCTTTCACAATAAATTTTAAAGCTTATCTAAGGTACACATCTCTTGCCTTTAAATCATTTTATCAACAGTCCCAATCCTAGACTTAAGGCAGGTTCAGGAAGACTTGCTGCCACATGTGTAGAAGTGCCCTTAATCAATCCAAAGCCAGCGCATACTAAGTGACTTTAAATCAAATCAAAGTTGTGTTCTTTGCATTTCATAATGTGAAAGGTTCACATTCCCTTTGTGCTATTTGACTTACAATCTTAATTTTTTATTTTCTCAAATAAAAGACAGTTTTTCAGTATTCAGCAATTTGGAGATGTAATTCTGGGGGCGTAAAAAGCAGATGCTTTGTTTATGAAAGAACAGAGACCATGAGACTGCACTGTTTCCCTTAATATCATCTTGCACTTCCACTGTGTATTTATAACTATTATTTTAGGGAGAAAGAAAAAGTACATTCAAATGCTGAACCAGTATTTTTTAGGTCTCATATAACAAGTTTACTCTACAAGATTAGTCTTAGGTTTTCCATAAAACCTAAAGTCATTATCTAAATCAGAGCCTAAGGGAGGAGATGTGCTTACATACACATTTCCAACACTATGCACTCATTGATTAGCAAGTGTGGAAATCAGGCCATGTTTTTAATTATGGAATAATAATAATAATAATAATAACAGACCTGAGACTCCAAAGCCTACTTTCTCACATGAGCAAATTGCTTCTGACATTTTCTGATAAGCTTGCCATATATTCAGAACTTTTAGGGGTTTCATATACATCTTATGTATTTCCTTTTTTTATTTTAAAAAGTAAAACAGAAAAAAAGGATAGAAATGATATAGAATTTTTTTAAAACAAGTAGCCAAATTGAGACCATACTTAAATGTGAAATAAATCAGACTCACATTTATAAATATCATATTGTCTCCCTAGTATAAAAAATAATAATAATAAAAGGCTAAAAGAGTAATAAGATCCAAAATGTATAATAGATATTATAATAACAAAAGGGAAAGAATGTGCTCAAAAGGAAAGAACAACTGGAATTTTATCTATTTCTTAAAGCAATTGTGCAATGTAGTTTTCATTCCTCATGTTTCACAAATAGAAGAAGACCTAAAATACTAAGTAACATGCTAGGAGATAACAGTAAATGTGGAAATCAACATTTGAAGCCTAATTTCTCTCTTCTGGTTCTTCTGCCGCAGGACAGGAAGCCAATTCTGGGAAGCGCTCAGAATTAAACTTGCATATAGAGTCAGCAACAACACTGCACAGATCTGCTGCAAGTCAGGTCTCAGATGGAACTGCGTTCATTTTGCCTAATAAAAGCCACCTGTAGGTAATCCCTGGTCTGCAGGATTGACTGTGGCATAACCAGGAAAATCACACTTGAAGGTGGTTCTCTCCTTTCCACAGAGAAGGTTGTAAGCATCAAACCATGATGTACCCTGTCTAAAATGGGGCAGGCAGCCTCCCTGCTCCAGACCATAAACCTCGTCTAAGGGATCTTCTTTCTAAAAACCAGATGGCTGGATGAAGTTGTTTCTTGATCTTCCCACATCCAAAAATCTATGGTAAGATTCCAATTTGAGCTTTTTTAATAACCTGGCCAATTCTACGGATTTCTCATTCGTTCCTTTGTGTATACATTTCCTAGAAATTAAAACAAAAGAGTAATTCTTATGCCTTTGATCCAGCACTCTGGGCAGCTGAGGCAGGAGGATCACAAGCTGGAACTCAACCTGGTCAACTGAAAAAGGCCCTGCCTCAAAGGAAAGATGAATAAAAGGCCTGGGGAAGTAGGCTCTGGGTTTAACCCCTAGTATGGAAAAAAAAAAGCAAAAGGAAATTTAATTTTTATTGAACGAGATACACGGTGTTTCTTCAGTTAAGTTATTTTATAGCCAGATGGAGAAGCACACACCTGTAATCCCAGCACTCTGGAGGCTGAGGCAGGAGAACTGCCATGAGTTTGAGGCCAGCCTGAACTACATAGTGAGACTCTGTTTCCAAAATAAGAAAAAAGATTTTGCAGAGGTTCTAATATATCACAACATATCTTACAAGTTCGTGTTTATAATTTATTTATTTATAATTTATAAATATGAGTGTTCACTTGGTTTATATATTAATGCATATAAAAGAAATGCAGTCCTAAGTTTAAATATATACTTTATAGCTCATTTAACCTCAAGCTAATGGCGCACACTTGTTCTCATCCCAGTTGGAAAGACTTTGTGATTCATTAGCCGGACAGAAGTTCTGTCCACTAGGAAAGTTTTCTCTGTCATCCCTGCCCCAGCATAGCATCTATGCCTATTGTTTCTTCTTATACAGAGCTCATCTCAGTTTATCTGTCAAGATCCATTGCCCCCATAATGACAATGGGGTGATGAAGAGGAAAAAGAAAACCATTAAGGACAACTCATCTGTTCTTATTTTCAAGTTGGTCATTCAATTAAAAGGTAAAGATGAAGGGAGGCAAGTTGTAGATGTAGTGTTCCCTTCCAGAGGCAATTCAAGCCTTTCTGACTAATATTTGCTGGTCTTGTGCATGAGAAATTCAAGGACGCTTCAAACAGTTTCTATCAACCTGTAATATTTTAATGAACAAATCCTGACTCAGCAGACCTAAATGAGAAGGGACAAGTAAGCAATTTTCCTCCAGAAAACAAAACACATAAATAAGGTATTGAAATTGGCTGTTTAAAAGTTTTTTTCTTTGTTTTGTTTTGTTCAAAAGTAGAGCAAATAAAGAAAATATGACTCGAAGTGTTATTCTTAATGTGAAATTAACAGTCATAAATTCTCTTGTCGGGGTATACGGAGCAAAGGCCCATGCAAGCCAGCTCAAAGACATCAGGTCTCACTCATGTTATGAAAAGATAACATCAGGTATCACTGGGCAACACAGCAGAAGCTGGGAATGGGTGCCAGGACCACAGAAGCTCCAGCTTCACCCTTCTTTATCTCTGCTTCTCCCAGAACCTCATCTTCTTCTCTTTTTCCTTCATTTTATTCACATTATTCTTTTTCCAACTTTTCTTACATCTTGTCAAGCTTGTCAGAATTTCAGCACTAGTCCCTGTATACAACGTTGTTTCATTTGTCTTTCAATATCCTAATTCCAAAATCACGGGAAATGAAAGTTTATTTGATCAACTGGAAGCACCTGTCCATACCTGCCTGACCAAGTAGCTGTTGTAGAGAAGAGGACCATGTGACACAAACCTGCTGTGTGAGCTATACTCATCCTTGGACGCTACAAATGATTTGATCTGGAAACCAGAAAATGCACCTCCCACAAGTCAGCTATATTGAGGGTTCACCCGTGTAAATTTAGGCTACTGCCTACTCACAACAGAAGAAAATCAATGTTTTCTTTATATCAACAACAAGGATTATCTCTGCCTGGGATTTCTGTTCTGCCTCAGTGCCCACTTCCTATCTACCTATTACAGCTATAAAGTCACAGAGTAATTTAGCAACCTTATAGCTCTACACCAAGCCAATCTGGCTATATGGTCTTCACTGAAAGTATTTACCCTCCTTTACCCTCCTTAGGAGACGCTCATTTTTGTTTTGTTTTGTTTTCTGTGGTTTTGTTTGGGGGGGGTGTTAAACTACATAATCTGAGATTCTCCTTAAATCAAATGTGTTGTGAAAAACACTGTGCTCCCTTATGTGGATTGAATCAGCATTAAACTTGGATTAATAAACGTCGCAGAAATAACTACAGCCTTTCTCTTTATAAAGGATTGCACTATTTCTTAGCTAACTCTCTCCCATTCCATTCCATTTCATCCCACACTGAACATCAGTAATATCCAAGTACTTCTAAGTGCCCTGAGCACGTCAGGGACATTGTTCTGTGCTCTTCCTGTTTCCCTCTCAGTCAAGAATGCCCTTGGCACCATTCTCTGCTATTGGAAGCCTTATTACCATTATTTATTTTTCAAGCCCCAGTTAAAACATAATATCCTCTCTGCACCTTATCCTGATAACAAGAATTAATGGTCTTTCACAGAACAAGATACTAATGTACCTTTTCTAGCATGAAACTCATTTGGACTCATATTTATTAGGTACTTTTTCTGTATCTCTTACTAAATAACAAGCGTCTGGAGCACAAAGATTATTTTTTGGCCATCTGTGTACCTCCCCAATAGCATCCAGCAAATCATTTAGAATGGACACTGAATCCGTGAATGAAAATAAGAGTGAACATCTATTAATGAAAATTTTAAAAATGAGTGAATATTCATTAAATGAAAAAAATCTAAAATCAGAAATCCAGTATTCCTGCATAAAATACTTTTTAAAAAATCACAGAAAATGTTTGTGGCATAATGAGGTAACACAATGCAATTTTTTAAATAAATACTATTACCACTCAAATTTATCAATAGTGTATCATGGCTACTAATCCAAGTAACCAGGTCAATAGGAAATCAGTTTCATAATCTTCTCTCCACTTTGGTAATATGGGGTTTTTTTATTTAAGCATCTAAATTTTTTAAATCAATTTCCTTTGCTAATTGTTATGTATCATCACGAACTTCAGTGAAAATATTAAGTGTTCTTTACTCAAAATCCTGTAAAAGGCAAATATTTTATCTATTTTGCCTTTCATGTCTGCTCTTTAACAATGGGAATCTGACCTTGCTGCACTTCTGACTTTATCCTCCACATGTTTTTACCTAGCTGCTCTGGTTTCATCTTGTAAAACCTGGCAAGGTCAGCAGGCCTGAATGTAACACTACCAACTCCTGCTGATTTGGACTCCATGTCTGTGCCGAGTTAGTTCTGTAAAGAGAAATAACATCCTTCTTTGGGGGATTGCTCAATCACACAATTGTGTCTATAGAGATCTTAGGTTGCAGTTAAGAGTCTCTTCTGTGGCCTATTTAGAAAATGCCAATGGCTCAGTACATGGGTTTCTGAAAATCCATCATTTTGTTGTCCTGACCCTTACAGTTACATTACATCACATAGATGAACAAAAGGTAATGAGTAGCAAAAGAGAATTTGTGATTTTTCAAATTACCAGTTCTCAAATAGTAAACACTTCATGTGCTTCTTAATAAAATCACTAATTGTATTGCTTTGTCTTTACAGTTAGTTCTATTAATTTCTTTGCTCCATTTTAGAACCAGTCAAAAAGACAGGTGTCTTGGTTACTTTTCTCATGTTGCTGAGACAAAATACCAACACCCAAAATGAAGGAAGGAAAGGTTTATTTAGCTCACTGTGTGTGAAAGTTTCAGTCCTTAATCAGCTGGCTCCAGGGTAGGGTGGCATGACATGGGGGCAACACTTCAAGGCAGCAGCCAGCAAAAGCAGCCAGAGTAAACAAGTGGGGAGAACAAGTCTCTTTTCCTCCCTTATACTGCACACAAACCATCCTTCGTCTGGGACAGGTGCAGCACTCATGCCACCTCCCTGCCCTCCTCCTGCACAGGCTCAGGATATTTACAAAGTAAAGATCCTGGCTCCCTGCTGAGTATTTAAATTCCTAAACTTCTCAAGTTGACACAATGTATCAACCATAAATCCATCATTTTGTTGTCCTGACCCTTAGAGTTACTTTACATCAAATGGATGAACAAAAGGCAATGAGTAGCAAAAGAGAATTTGTTTGTGATTTTTCAAATTATCAATTCTCAGCAAATAGTGAATACTCCATATTCTCGGTAAAATCACTAATTGTATTGCTTTGTCCTCACAGTTAGTTCTATTACTCTCTTTACTTCATTTTAGAACTAGTCAAAAAAGACGGGTTTTGTGAATAATTATGTTATCTTTCTTGCAAATTCTCTTCAAAGGTAAATACAGTCTCACCTAATTAAATTGGTTTGTGTTAACAGAATTGGAATAGAGAAAAAAATGATATTTTAATGTTTTTTCAGACTTATAATTCTGCTTTAAAGAAATGAGAAGAGTCTGATAAACTACTTCAATAATATCAGAGATTCTTGAAATTCAAAGTAGCCCTAATGAATTTGGGCTTGACAAAATGCCAGCACTTGAAGGATATAATCAATCTTGGAGGAGTGCATTTAGAGACCACCAATAAATTTTTGATGAAAAAAGTTGAAAATCTCCAAACACCAGGGAAAAAGACCTGGGCATCATCACCTCAGAAGGTAAGCAAAACGAAGATGCCTTTGCAGGTATGTGAAACCTTATCGTCGGCATTGCTCTCTCAAAAGCAATTAAAAAAAAATCACCAAAGGGAAAATTACCAGCCTGAAAACAAGAAACAGAAGTACTTAAACTAAAATCAAGTATTGCTTACATAGAATTTTCCAGAATAAGAAACTGCATCTGGAAGACACTAAGATAGGTATTACAAACAAAAACTGTTTTATGAAAACAAAATAAATTATTAAGCAACACCGTATTCTAAAGAAAAACTCCTTATTATCATTTGCCTGCCTCAGTGTTCATGCTACAGTCACCAAAAACTGCCTTATACTTACTGATTTTATAATAGTGAGTTTTGACTAAACAAGAGACTTGAATGATCCCGTTACTAATTGCTAATTAAGGTTTGTGCCTAAATTTTATTAGCAGGCTTCCATGAAATAAAATAATTTTTTCATTATCCAGGCAACAGAAAGTGCCCTGGTAAGAATGCAGTTGTGAACATGTAAATTAAAGATCACAAGCTGAACCACATAAAAATGGTTAAAGCACCAAGGCCTTCCAAATATCTCTATTGAAAAACTCATCTTTACTTGCTTTGTCTTTTAACTTTAAAGATCAATACATGTAGAAAAAGTTATCAACTGAATTATGTGTTCAATTTTCATAAACTAAACTTACCTGTGTAACAAGCCTCTAGCCAGTACTATCTAGCCGAATCAACATTTCAGTAACTCACACATCCTACAGGAAGGAACTCCTCCCGCAGGACCAGTCGTTATTGGCCTGCACTATTATTAGTGTCACTCTGGTTTCATGCTTATACAAATAGAATTACACAGTGTGTTCTCTTTTGTGTCTGGCCTCTTTCACTTAACACCGTAAGATTCATATACACAGTTGCCTAAAATTTTTATTCTTATTGATGTCATGTATTTTCTGTCATTTATTTTCAGTTTCTAGTCAGAACAACCACAAATAGAGTTATCATCAGTTTGGGGAGTATATTTTAAGACTATAGTGGGTACTTCTGAGCATGTTCAGCTTTAGTAAGTTCTGAAAAATGGGGTCTTTCAAGAACTGTAATGGTTTTTACCCTCCCCAGCATCATGAGTTACAATTAATGCATATCTTAGTGTTTATCTTCTTTGAATCTAAAATAAATATCATGTCCTTTTGTGTTTACCTACTACCCTGATCTATTTTAATATTTTAAATAAAAAATTTGTGAAGTGAATATATAATTTGTTGCAGCAAATATTATATTAATGTTCATTGCTCTATGACCTCTCATGATGTATTACAGCAAATAATACAGAGAGTTAGGTTAAAATATATATTCTAATTTCTTCTTTAATTTCATCCATGACCCAATGGTTGTTCTGGAGGGTGTTATTTAATTTCTTTGTGTTTATGGAGTTTTTGTTGTTTCTTTTGCCATTAATTTTCAATTTCATTGCCTTATGATGAGAACATACACATAAGATGATTCCAGTTCTTTTGCATTTAGTTAAGTATATTCTGTGGGCTAATATATGGCCTATTTTAGAGAATGTCCCATGTGCAGCTGAGAAGAATGTGTATTCTGATGTTGTTGAGTAGAACGCTCTGTAAACATCTACTAAGTCCATTTGTTCACAAGTTTGGTTCAGTTCTGATAATTCTTTGCTGATTTTTTTGTCTGGTTAATCTATATATTTCTGACAGTGGGGTATTAAGGCCCCCCATTAGAATTGTATTATTGCTCATTTGATTTTTCATGTCTATGAATATTTGTCATATGTAGTTGGGTGCTCCCATATTTGCTGCATACACATTTATAATTGTCACCACCTCCTCTCAAAATTTTTCCCCTAACAAGTATGTAGTGACTTTGTTTATCTCTTTTGATAATTTTTCATTTGAATTTCACATTTTCTGCAAACTGAATAACTATCCCTGCTTTTTTCTGTCACAAGGAGTATTGTTTTCCATCCTTTGACTTTTAGTCTATAAATTTCTTTTTGAGTTAAATGTATTTCTAGTATTCAGCATATTGTTGAATCTTATTTCTTGACCCATTCTGCCAGTTTCTTTTGATGGGTCAATTGAGGCCATTTACATTGATGGTTATAACTGAAATGTATGCAGACACAATTACAAACACACTCAGCCACCTTATTTAGACAAAGGGACCAAACATGTTTACTGGAAGAAAGATAACTTCTTTAATAAATGGTGCTGGAAAAACTGGCTGTTTATGTGCCAAAGAATAAAACTAGATCCATCTCTATCCCCATGCATTAAACTAACATCAGAATGGATCAAAGATCTAAATATTAAAACATAAACACTCAATCTACTGGAAGACAAGGTAGGTAGAAATCTTGAAGACATAGGGGTAGGTAAAGAGTTCATGAACCAAATGCAAACTACACAGGAAGTACTTCAAAGAATCAATAACTGGGATCTCATCTTATTAAAAAGCTTTTGCACAGCAAAAGAAACCACCAGCAAAGTGAAAAAACAGCCAACAGTGAGAAAAAATTTTATCTAACTGTCCCTCAGGCAAAGTACTTCTACTTGTGACATATAAAGAATTTTTAAAAATCAGGACCTCCAAATTCAAAAATCCAATCCAAAAATGGGCATCTAAGATGAATACACACTGCTCAGATGAAGAAATACAAATGGCAAATAAATATATGTAAAAAAATTCAGCATCACTGGTCATTCAAGAAAAGCAAATTAAAACAACACTGAAGTTTCATCTCACCCCAGAAAGAATGGCTGTCATCAAGAAATCAACCAATAACAAATGTTGGAGGGGCTGTGGGGGAAAAGAAACCCTTCTCCATTGTTGGTGGGAGTATAGGCTGGTATAACCACTGTGGAAATCAATGTGGAGATTCCTCAAAAAACTAGGATTAGCCAGAGATTTAGCTTAATCGCTTAAGCACCTGCATAGCAGGCATGAGGTTGTGAGCTTGACGCCCAGTATTAAAACAAACACACAAACAAACAAAAAAATAAAACCTAGCATTAGAGGTCCCATTCCATCTAGCTATTCCTCTTTTTGGTATTTTCCCAGAATTAAAGACATCATACTACAGTGATAAATGTGCACCCATGTTTATAGAAGCACAATTTGTAATAGCCAAATCTTGGAAACAACCCAAACGTCCATCAGTCACAGAATGGATAAAAAAGATGTATTTTTATGCAATGGAGTACTACTCAGCCATAAAGAAGGATAAATTTAAGACTTTTATAGGTACATGGATGCAACTTAAGACTATACTCATAAGTGAAATAAATCAGACTCACTTGTATAAATATCATATTGTCTTCCCAGTGTGAGAAACTGAAAGAGTAAATAAGTTCTAAAATGTGCAATACATATTGTGAAATTGGAAGAAATTGTTCAAAAGGAAAAAGGAACTAGAATGGGTGAAAGAGGAAAGGACAGTAGGGAAAAGGGGAAAAATGCACGTCAGTTATATTATTAGTGTTTTTAAGTCCATTAAAAAGGAATATATATATATGCAGCATATATATTATATGTATACTATATATATATATGTATATATATATATATATATACACACACACACACATTCTAACCAATCATTGGCAAATAAGTTACAACAAAAACTTCTTGGCAATTAGTGATTCACCACAAAATGAGAAATACAGAAACCACATTCATTTCTTCAAAATATAAGGAAAAAATAATTTTTGCCCCTCTGTGAGATATGAAACTCATTTATTCAAAAATGTTTTCAGGAACTTTGATTAAAAAATTTAAAAAGCCTTAATGACAATTTTTTTCCAGTTTGACAATGATTAAAGGAAAACCATCACTCAGAACATAACTGTCTACAAATGAAAAATCTTGTCTCTGAAAAAGGATATTGAAGCCAATTATGCAAATATATGGAAAAGAGAAATACCAGATTTTAAACTCTTTTAATATGGCCAAAGAGTACATTGTCAAACTAAAATCAGCTTTTGTAGCCAATGTTCTATACATTTAAAAACAAGGGCAAAACAAAAACATGTGCACACCAGTTTTCCGACATTAATCTAAAACAACTATGACCCCTACTGTCCATGTATATTTGAACATTTAGATTTTCAATACAAAGCCCAGTATCATTCTGGATAGTTCTTTTAGCTTCTGATTGATTTTATTTATTTATTTATTTATTTATTTATTTATTTATTTTGAGACAGGGTCTCCCTATGTATTCCAGGCTAGCCTTGATCTCACTATGTAGATCAGGTTAGCTTCAAATTCATGGCAAGCCCTCTGCCTCCACCTTCCTAGTGCTGGAATTGGAGCCATGTGCTACCATGCTCAGTGGGCAAGTTTCTGATTTTTTAAAAGGCCAGTGGGATAAAACCAATTTAGGATCTAAAAACTATGACACAGATTTAGAAAAATGTAAGATTTAGCAAATTTAAACAAAGTACAAATATATCAGCATTTAATAGTCGTGCTGCATGTCAAAATTTTCCCACAAACTACTCATAGGCATTGTATGTCTCTCTTCTTTTCACTGTTTGTATATGGTTAAGATTGTAATATGAAAATGAATATCCTTATATACTAAGTTGAAAGGGGTATACTATAAAGAAATATTGTCACTCACAGCAACTGAAAATCCATTTTGATTATTTAGATTTTTTGATTCAAATATAGGAGTTAGTATAAGTTTCCCCATGCAGAGAAAAGTATACTTACAGTAGACTAAGCATATTTATAGTTCTACTTCCTAGGCAGGACTTTTAGGTAGCATTCAGGGAAAAGGGTTAACTGGACCTTTCATCAGACCAAGTCACTGTCCATTTTCTTGTGTAGTATGGGATGAAAGTTGTAGAAAAGCAGAATAATACTTACAGATCTTTCTCAAATGTGAAGGGGATCAGCAGATGGTGGGAGGGGAAAGGAAGGTAGAGAAACCCTTCTAGACCTTGACACAGTCCAGAAAAATCCACATTTGTAATCCCATGGAAAAGTTTGTAGAACTCTAATAAGTTAATTCCAATCTACCACTTCCAGTGCAACACATGGTGAGAATAAAGGCACTAAGGCGTATTTGTGGTTGTGGGGAGCCAAGGCTTCCTAAGTCCAGCTAACCAGAACAAATGCCTTGCCTCAACCCAAGGCCAAACCCAGGTTTTATCAATTTGTGAAGAGGGGAGTGGCTCAGGGATGAGTGACTGTGAAACTGGCAGGATATAAGTGAGTGCTGTGAGCTGGGCTAGGTAAGCGGCTTAAAATCACCTCTACAATATGCAAAGACAGAGAGAGAGATGCAGAAAGAGTAAGCTGCGTAACACAATTTGAGGCAGTATCTAATGTTTTGGGGTTGATGCTTCAGCTTTGATGTATAATTTTTATGCCCTGAGAAGTCACAGCCTCTTTTCTCAAGGCTCAGTCTCAGCTGACAGCATGGCTCTCTCAACCTAGCTCACTCCTACTTCTTGGGAGCTGCAGGTGGGGCAACACGGACCTGTCACCTTGCTTCAAAGACTACACATCAGCACCTCAGCTAGACCCATTCGCGTTGTTTAAAGCCAATTGAGGGAATAAAGACAAAGCTTAGCCAACTCTGCACATATCAATATGTAGAAATAGAGCCAGGCTCAGTTAAAATGGGAAGAACTGCTCTTCTTTCAAGGAGAGTTTTCCAGGTGATCCTCCACAGGAAGGGAAGGAAAGGGAATGAAAAAAGGATTTAAAATATGTTTTGTATATGTAACAAAAACTTCACATAAGGAATATAAGCATTATGTTTACAAGCACATACAAATAAAAATAAATTTTAAAAAATGTAAGTTACCTAGTCAGCATTTTCTAGGTAACAGTCACTATGCTAAGTATTTTATACTCACTTTCTTCAGTTAATATTTGGAGCTTTGCAAGCTCTTTATTATCCCAACTTCAGAAAGGTGAAATAAATTGCCAAAGGTTACACAGATAGTGACTACATGGAAGAACAAAGACCCTAACCCAAACCTACCTGAGTCCAAAGCATAGACTTTTATATTAAACCATCCTACTCCCCAAACTCTATTTTATTAGGATTAAGAAAACAGCAAAAAAATAAAATAAAAATGCAATTTCTTCCAAAATGATAGAACATATTTTCCTAACTGAATGAATTAAATTCAATAAATGTTTACTGCCATTATGTAGCCAGAACATTATCCTATTCTAAAGAAAACTCAAAGTGTAAACCATAAAAGGCAGAAGATAAGAAGAGGTGATTTCTGAAGAGGAGAAATATCTCATAAACCCTTGAAAACATGATATACCTCTTTGTCATCAAAAGATGTAGATTAAAACAATAACATTCAGTTTTTGCCTTGGAAAAAAATAATACGAGCCTTAGTAAGTACTGTCAAAATGTATGTAAATTGTTCTTTATAGGAATGTGGGGCTCCAAAATGTTTTGAATTGTTATGAATTAGGAAACAATTCAGTAAATTCATAAAAATGCAAAGGAACATATTCTAAGATCCAATATTCTCAAATCTGGTAACATCCAGAGAAATGTTAATACAGAAACTTACATGCTAGATAGATAGATAGATAGATAGATAGATAGATAGATAGATAGATATAGATAGATAGATAGAGTGGACCCTTGATTTATGAACTCAATGTGTTCTTGAGAGCTGGTTATAACTCATGTTGGTTGTAAGACAATACTATTTTTCCCATAAGAAATAATATAAATACCCATAACTCCAAACCTCCCAAAGTATCCCTTAATTAACCTACTCATAATTTTTAAAATGGTGGTATAATTTACCAGAAATACTAATAATTATAGTAGTACATTCACCAAAAAGTTATAAATGTGCCTAGTTTGCCAGAAACAACAACTTCATATGTACTCACCATTCAGGTCGACATCTTTGGCTTGCAGGAAGGGAGGATGAAATGGAAGGTGGTTATTGTTTGGAAGGAGAGTTCCCTTCCATAAGAACATCAGGAATCTGGCTCTCTGGTGCCCTTTCTCTCCTTGAGAGTCTGTAGCCCACTAGGCCCCAACCTTTTCAAAACTAGAAACTGATCTAAGTTTGTCCGTTTCTGTCTTTTCTTTAACACTGTTCTGTAGAATGACTTGATGTGACATTCTTGTTAAGCAAGTGAATGTTTGCTTTTTCTCTGAGCTTTTCTACAAATGTTTGTAACTCTAGACATTTTTTCAGAATTTCCTTTATTTCAGAAGAACTTTGCTGCACCACTTGTTGATATTCCCCCTCCTCTTCAGAAAGCACCTCAACTGTTATTCGCTGTTGCCCAGTCAGAAGGTGAGACAATTCTGGCTCTCTTAGACAGTTCCTCTGGGTGCTCCTCCACTAATTCCTCAACATCACCACTATCTACCTGCAAGTCTATGGACTCTGCTATAGTGACAGTGTCATCAATCACATTGTCAACCAAAGGCTCATGCTCCTCTACACAGCCTTCAAAGTCGCTCTCTTATAGAATTTTAGACTATACTTTCTTCCAGGCAGATATCAGCATCCTTAGGGAGACATTGGCCCCGGATTTCTCAACTCTATACAGGAAACAAGGTCGTCATGTTCTTTCCAGAACTCTGTAAGGGTTAAATCTGTATCTGGGACCATCTGGAAGCACTTCAAGAACAGTTCTTTGGTGTACAGCTTCTTAAAATTATCTATAAGCTTCTGGTTCATAGGTTGCAGTTGAGGAGTTGTATTAGATAGGAGGAACTCGACTGAGAGCCATTGGAAATATTCAGCCAATTCTTCCTCCAAATCTTGTGGGTGAGCAGAAGCAGCATTTATGATGAGGAAACCCATGAGTGGTAAGCCTTTGCCCTCCAATATCTCTTAGCAGAGGACAGAAAGCCTCCTTGATCCACTCAAGAAAAAGTACTCTTGTTACCCAGACTTTTGCATTAGATGTCCACATGACCCCTAGCCTACTCTTTGCGACTTTTTTTATTTTCTGAACACTCCAGAGGGTCTCAGCATGATAAACCAAGAGAGGCTTTATCTTGAGGTCACCACTCACATTGCCACATAGAAATAAGGTTAGCCTATCCTTTACTGGCTTGTGGACTGACATTTCCTTCTCTTCCTGGGTAATGTATGTTCTCTTCCAGAAAAGACCACTTTCATCACAGTTGAAAACCTGATGAAAGCAAAAGCCATTTCTCTGTGTTATCATTTTGAAGTGGTGTATATAATTTTCAGCAGCTCTTTTATCAGCACTGACTGCTTCACCATGCCTAGTTACACTACGAATCCCAGTTCTCACTTTAAAATTGTGAAATGATCCCTTACTGGCACAAAAATGTTTCACTATTATCACTTGATGGATTATCCCTTACAAGATCTACATTTATAGCCTTAACTTTTTCATAAATTACAGACTCAGATAAGCTATAACCTGCCATCTACCTTTCACTGTCAATCATGATTTACTAATTTGTGTAACACTTTTAGCAACACTAGCTTCCTTATATAAATCTTTTCTCTATAAGATTGTGGATTTCAACATGTTGTACATATTAGCAAGATTGTTTACATGAATGCCACTCTCACAATTTCCTTCTTTTCAACTGTGATTGCCTTCTTTACCGTTCCTTCCTTCCTTAGCTTCTTTTCTTGTTTTTTTGGGGGGCCATTTCGAGAGCAGTAAGCATAAGAATTATATAAAGTACTGACCAAAATCACATCCACAAACATGCACATCTGGGCCCAGACTGACGCTTACATATGCTTACATATGCTTTTCTGGCATTGCGAGTCTTTATTTACAATTGTACAAGCAGCTAGCATTTAGGTCATAACTCAAGACTTTGGTCGTAAGTTAAATGTAAAATTCTGATCGGAATTCAAGTTGCACATATGTGAGGCCAGGCAAAGGTCCACTGTACTATTTTTCAATATTTAAGAACTCAAAAAAGCTTAGGCATTCACCCCTTTGAAAACAAGTATTAAATGTAGCTAGCTCTTAGAATACTACACAGCAATTAACAGGAATGAAATAAGCCACTGGATTTTCTTGTATTACCTTAAGGAACATCAAATTTTCTTAATGGCAGCCAAATTATTATAGATCTGTTTAATTTTTTCAAGACTTATTTTTAATTTGTTTTAGGGCAGCTCAAAAGGAGATTGTATGATTAATTTAACTCCATTTGGCGGTCATGACTTTTCTGCAGTTTCCACTGAATGTCCTATATATTTAGTGAGGGCTCTTTCCTTGGTTATTAAAAACTCAAATGATTCCTAGCCCTGTGTAAGATGTGAGAATTTTTCAGCTTTCAGCTCCTCAATACCTCTAAAAACTTGTTCGTACCTGACCTTATAAGGTAGCTTTAACCCTATGAAACCATATATTAGTATTTATCTAATGTTTCAAGGGAACTTCTACACAGTTTTTCTACACTTTTCCTCTGCAGCTATCTCACACTGGGCTCTAAGCCTCCAAAACTCTGCCTTTTATCCCAGAAGTCTGTTCTCTGTACCTACTGCTCATGTTATTTCTTTCTTCACTGCAGCCTGGAAATTACCTTTAGACAGAAAATCTGATCTTTCAATGTAGGCATACACTTCAATCACACCTGCTAAGGGATCATGGTCTTGGGCTATTTGTTTTCTGGTATATAAAAATGCTTGTTTTCTACAGGACTTGCATTTTTCTAACTTGTTTGTGATGAAAGGATAATTTCAAATCCTTTTCCATTTTAATGACTGAAAGCAAAGTTGGATATCTGTTTCTATATATGATTATATATGGGTTATATATGGGTTTATATAAATTTGGAGAATATATATATGGTTCTGGTGGTATATGCAATGAACGTTAATGGGAAAATATAATAAGAAAGTGACACTTGTAAAGTGCAGAGAGGACAGAGGATTGTTGGAACCAGTTCCTTGTGTTGAAAGGCAGGATGTTATAGTTTCTGTGGAACTGGCATGGCTTATCTTAGATAAAATTGCAGATAGGAGACTTCACGTATGTGAGTGTGGAAGATGAAGTATTACAGATTCAAGAGAAGAGAAAAGTGCACAAAATAGAATCACAGAAAAATAAGAGAGTGAACAAACTAGGGATTTCCAAGCAGCAATGAGAGCCAATCTGTGGTTGGCAACAATATTTTAAATGAAAACAGAGCCATCCTGCATTTCCTACCATGTCATGACCAGCACATCCAAGAGAGGCAAAGATTTGGATTTTAATTTGGCAATCCACAGATACAAACTTTTGCATTACATTTACTTTCTTTTCTGTGTTCATTTCCTTGTACGTATTTTCATGGTGTCCATAACATAAAAGGCCTATCTACATGATAAATCATACTACATCTAAAATTGTTTAATTGTATATTTCTAGCGGGGGGGGAGAGAGAGAGAGAGAGAGCGAGACAGAGTCTCGCCATGTAGCTCAGGCTGCTTGTGAACTCACCATGTACCCCAGGCTGGCCCCAAACTTGTAGTGATCCTCCTGCCTCAGCCTTCCAAGTGCTGGAATTACAGGTGTGTACTACCACACCCAGCCGTATCTTTTTATGGAAGGGTTAGCAGCCATTCTTTGTGCACTAGAGCATGTTCAAATCTCACCTTTTGATTTCACTCTACTGCAGAGTTTTGTTACAAAATTCTTACATTATTTTTAACTTTCTCAGGCCCTGCCTGATTTCTCTCCAACGAAAAGAATACTCAAGAAAATATACATATTTTGCTTCTTGTAACATCCTGTATTTTTTGTTTGTTTCCTTGCTTGCTTGTCTTTTTTTGTTTGTTTTTTGCTTTGTTTTGTTTGAGTTAAAGTTTCATTATGTAGTGCAGGCTGCCCTTGAACTCACTATGGAGTCCAGGCTGGCCTCAAACTCACAGTGACCCTCCTGCCTCTGCCTCTCAAATGCTAGGATTACAAGCATGCATCACCATGCCCAGTCCATCTTGATATAAACAATCACTTCAATTATATGCTATAATCACTTTGAGAATAGTAATGGACACAGCTCTACCAATAAATTATTATATTATTCATATTTTAGATTTTACTTTATGTATTTCTTAAAGCATGATTACAACATGGACCATCATAAAACACTTTTCTCTCTCAATTAAAATGGTTAAGAACCAAGGGTTTTTAGAACTCATTTATCAAAGAATGTTCCATCAGTTAATTTCAGGTAATAAATGTATGTCTCTACCTTTTGCATGTCCTTAATTTTTGAACTAATAAAGTGCTACTTTAAACTTATGAAGTACCTCCAATACATGACTATGTTTGATTAGATAATAAATCAGTGTTTGAACCAAATAGAAAACACAAAATTCTTCGATAAAGTGAAATTTTAACAATGCCCATATTTTTAAGTCATTTTCTTATTCCTGTACATCATAAATTATGGAAATATAAAGAATTCCCCAAAATCTCAAGACCAAAACCTATGGTCTCACTAACAAAGAAATGCTAATCTTCTTGAGAAGAATCCTTTTCTCCACTAAAAATCAATAGTTTCTATGCTTGTACTGCTTTGACCACTTTCTTGCAAATATACCAATTTGTCATAGTACTTTTTAAAATACTACACTATGAACTAGGAATGGTTATCCAACGAAGTCTGAAAAATGTAAAGAGATAAGTTGAATTAAGCATTTTCTGGTACTGAATACACTACTTCAATCTAAATAATACCTTGACTTTCTTGAGAACTCGTTTGAAGGTTCTAACAGGAGCATAGCGAGTCCTGTACCCTTGACGGAGAGAGCGGTGGTTCTACTCCTTTCAGGGTGGTCATCCTGTCCTCTTCAACCAAGTATAGCACATAGCTGTGGGAGGGATGCACATGGAGCAGTGAAGGAGAAAGGGGACACCCGCCTAACCAACCGGATCAGCCAAATCAACCCGGGCAATCAATGGGGTGACAAATGTTGTAGCCAGAATGCCCTCACATCCTGACTTTCTTTACATAACCATATGGGCTCATTTTGAGATGGTGTCTCCCATCTAGCAGTGATTGTAAAAGCTGACTTGCTGACCTCTGTCCCATCTTGAATCTTGAAAGGGATCTATAAATTAACTCCAGCCCTCTTCAATTATAGTCTTCATCTACGAAGCTCCTAGCAGAAGTGACTATCTGTGACCCCAGAGTCAGACCTGAAGATTTTTATCTTGGCTGTGGACTTTGAAGCCACCTAAGATATGGTTCTAGCCCTATTGGGCCACTACCAGCAAATTACAAAGTAGGAACTTAGCCAGTGATATGACCAGAGCTTTTTCAGAGATCCAAAGATAGCCAAACTGATCAGCTTACCTGGAAAAGGTCTGTCATCACAAAGCCTGAAGCTGATTCTTATCTGAGTATCTGCCCCATGGACAAAAGTCCCAGAGATAATCCAGTACACCCTGAGACCTGAGAAGTTCATAGGAGCCCCTAGTAAGAGGCCTGCCAATGGTAGACCCAACTGTAGACCAAACAGCAGCCATGTAATCCATATCCAACGCCATTCAAGGCTCAGGGAATTACTCATAGGCAATCTAAGGGGGTTTGAAAAAGATTTTGTTCCTTCAAGTACAGGTACAACAATGCAAGGATACAAAGATAGCAAAAGAATCACACTAACATGGCACCAATGAAATAAACTAACAAAGCTCATATAACAAATCCCTAGTAAATACAGAGGTATGAATTGTCTGAAAAAGCTTTCAAAATTATCATCTTGAAGCTCAATGAGATGTGAGACAATAAAATTTCACCTTAGTGAAATTAGGAAAACAACACATGCACAAAATGAGAAGTCTAACAAAGAAATTGAACAATTAAAAAAGAAAGTACTGCCACTGTCATTTCCACATTATCTGTACTTTCTTGCCATTAGACATCTGATTATACAAATTTAGCATAAACCATTACACTGTTTCTGTATGAAATTTTCTATTATAAAAAGCAGTTATTTCAAGTTGTAAAGATTATAACATGTTAATTTTTATTACTTAACATATTTTAGGGATTTCATTCACAAATATCATAAAGTATTATTAGTTGTTCAAGAAGTATTTGTGTTTCCTTTGTTTCAGGAACTGCTAACTACATAGATTAGTTGATTCCCTTGCTCTCAAAAGGCTTACACTATACAGATTTCTAAGATTCATCTAAGTAGATAATTTAATGCTGAGTGAAGTAGATTCATGACCCAGCTCAAGCATCTGCTCTTCCGGCAAGTCCCTGTCCTTTGTGCTCCTGCAGCCCAGTGTGTACAGAATCCACACAAACAACCATGATGTGTCTTCTCTTCTACTGGGTGCTGAGATTGCATCTTTTTTTTTTTTAATCTTAGTATCCCAATCATTAAGCAGATGGCCTGGCTTTTGATATTTTCTGAATAAATGTTAGCAGAGCTATTGAGATAGATGAAGCAAGACAAATACATAGATATGGAGCATGCCATCAAGTCACAGAACAGTAATGATGCTCTTTCTTCCTGTTTCCCACTTACCCACTGTGTATACAGAGTGTATGCAATATGGATGAACCTAAAGAACATTATGCAAAGTGCAATAAGTCAGACAGAGAGAGAGACATATCCTATGTTCTGTCTTCCATGTGAAATTTGACAAAAAAAATGAAAGAAGATGCAATATTCAAAGATGTCAGGGCTGAGGAGGCAGGGGAGGGGAAACAGTTTAGAAGGTTAGAGGTTAGAAAATACAAAGTAGCAGACATGTAAGATGAACAAGTCACAAGTTTACAGTTCTTAACATCATTTTTTATTAAATTAGTTAAAAACTCCTGTAATTCCTTATATGTGTATATCTCCATCCTTCCTAAGAAGTGCCTTCTTCAATTCTTCAAAATACCTGTTATTGAGCCCCTAAGCTTGTGCACATGGAGCCCCTCTGGATCTCCTTCTCTGGTAGATTCCTATTTGCCTTTAGGTGCTTTGGGGTTTTTTTCCCAGGAAATCTTTCCTGTTCCTCATTTACAAAGGTTGGCTTCACCGTCTCTCTACTTATATAATACCTTAACTATCCTATTACTGTCCACTGTACTGCAAGATTTAATTTCCTTATTCTCTAGAGTTTCCATTACATAAAATATATCAATGGAAATACAAACTGTATAATTCATCTGGAGCCACCAAAGTAGTAATCCACAACAATGTGAAAAGTATTTTAAAGCAAAAGTCAATATGGTCAAGCAGTTGATTAAATATAAGGAACAAAGAAAAAGTCAGAAGTTGAATGAAGACTATCCAAAATGAGTATCTTAGGATATTGTCTCTCAAAATTGAATAAGTAATAATCCTGAGGTCAAGAGTCATTTACGCCTTTAATCCCAGCACTCGGGAGGCTGAGGTAGGCGGAGCGTTGTGAGTTCAAGGCCGGCTTGGGCTACAACGCGAGCGCAAGGCCGGCCTGAGCTACACAGTGCGACCCTGCCTCAAAAAACCAGGGCTGGGAGTTTGGCTCAGTGCCTTAAGCGCCTGCCCTGGCAGGCGCGAGGTTGTGAATTCAAGCCCCGGTGCCGAAAAAAAAAAAAAAGAGTCATTTTAGTAAAACAAGATGTGCTTGTTGTAAAATGCTGATAGAACATATCTACATGGAGAGAGATGAAGAAACATGAACAAAATCAAAGCTTTTCAAAGGTGTTCACATTTAAAAGCTAATAGGAGAAAGGTCAGGAAAAAAATTTTAAGAGGCAATATAATAGGGAGAAAGAAACCAAAGAAAAATAATGTTTCAAGAAATAGGGGATAGTTAACTGGACAAAATTCTAGGGAAAAATTAGTTAAGAGTGAAACCCAAAAATAGGCCAATTAACTTAGCTATTGGAATGTCCCCTCCAACCGGACATTTCAAATAAATAGAGCAGCAGAGTGAAATTAAAATTATGGAGGAGTGATGCTTGTATGATGATAGTAATAGCACCTGGCATTTGAACTATCACTATATAATTTATTATGAACTTAACATTTGACATCTTATTAAATGCAACCCTGAGAGGTAGGTCACATGAATCACAATTCACTGTGTGCTAGGAAAAGCATCACAAACTTGGAAACAGGCAAAAGATTACAGGATTGGAGGGAGGGGATTTGCAGTGCCAAACTTGACTTTTCATTGTCTGAACCATTTATATGTCTGAGAGGCAAACTATAATTTAAACATTTTGCCTGGTAGAGTGACTCTTTTTGTCTGGGAAACACACAGTGTCTGTTGAACAATAACTCATTTTATATTGAAGCAGTTTTCTTGTAAGAATTCTTCTTAAATTGTTGATTATGCCTAACTTTTCAAATATTCTTCTGAGTGCTTTTAAAACCTTACTTGCTCCTCCACTTTGAAATCTAGAGGGAGTGGCCATTAAGCACTGGGGGCACCAGACTCATGCATTCTTAGCCAGGTACCTTTATGGAGGGAGTCAGGGAAGAGTCTGTGCCAAGGAAAATTTTTCCACTCTCACTCAGTACTTTACCTAGCCCTTTCACCTCTCGCATTCCTGTGCCTGGGGTTCACAAAAGGACACAGCCTATTTTGGATCCTGCAGATAAAAGAGACCATTGGAGTACCAGTCATTCAGTCTGACTCACTTCACACAGCACAACATCCTCTAGTTCCACGGTATTGCTGCAAATGGCAGGATTCCCTTCTTGTAAGGTCACATGGTATTCTACTGTGTCTGTATATATCATTACCAGATGCAACTTGTTTCCTTGACTATAGTGAATACACAGAAGTATAGATATTTTTCCAAGATATTATTTCCTTTGGATATATACTCAGAGGTAAAATTGGTGGATTATAACACAGTTACATTTTTAATTTTTTGAGAAACTTCCTCTCTGTTTTATATTCCTACCAGCGATGTACAAGGGATTTCGGTACATGCATCTTTGGCAACACTTGTTACACTGTGTCTTTCCAATGACAGCTATTCTAAGAGGTATGAGGTGATGTCTCATTGCAGTTTGACTTGCTTTTCCCTGATGATTAGTGATCCTGAGCAAGTTTTCATTTATCTATTGGAAACTAAAAGAAGCACATAGCAGAATGATTATTGCCAAGGCCAGAGAGGAGAGATACTAGTCAAAGGATTGAAAGTTTAAATTATATAAGATAAATAAGTGCTAGGGGAGATATAACATACAACACAGTGACTATAGTTGATAATACTGCACCGTGCACTTGCAACTTGCTAAGAACAATCTTAAATGTTCTCACTACAAAAAGTAGGTAGCTCTGTGAGGTGATGCTTCCACTGATTAGTTTGATTGTGGTGATCATTTCCAAATGCATTCATATTTCAAAACGTTAAATTATGTACTTTAAATATCTATAATTTTGTCCATTTAATCTCAATAATGCAGGCAGCAAAATAACAACACTGGAACCTTTTTGTTCAGAGTTCTTTGGCAGTGAGATGATTTCTCCTGTTTGTTACGCATTCTATCTGAGCCTCAACCCATGCTTTTCCTTGGAGAAGAGTGAAATACTGACAAGCCCTGCCTTTTCCTCCCCTTGTCTGCACTTTTGCAATACATAAATAAAGACTTATTACTTTGGCTCATTCCAATTCAATCTCCACACCAACAACTCATGCTGTGGAAAGTATGATATTAACAATTTGATTTAAGCAGAACTTACTGACAACTATAGACACTGAAAAAGATAAAGAGTAAAAAAAATGTTTCAAAAGGACAACTAACATTTACTGAATGGCTGCTTTTGTCTAGACATTCTGCAATCTCTTTTACAGAATTTTTACTTATTTAATATCTACAGCTCCCCAAATAAGTAGGTGCTATTAGTCTGCTAACTTCACAAAGAACCTAAGGTTTGGGTGGGTCAAGTCCTTGCCTGTCTTATACAGCTCATGCTAGGTAATGCCTAGAGTTGAATGCAAGCAGCCTAAGCATACACATTTTACTGAAGAATTTTACAATTTTCTGTATTTATCAGTTAATTATGTCAGACCAAAAGAATGGTAATTCAACCACTAAGACTGACTATAATAATATGAATGGGTAAAAGGGGCATAATTTGGAAAGAAATAGAAGCAACATAGATACACAAACCCGATGCCCCCTTTCATAAGTTACCAATATATTGCTAAGTAAACATGAGACATTTTCACTTGCGCCTATCTGGTGATGAGAGCAAGGAAGTGGATTTTAAAGGATAAAATGAGGCTCAGATAGTAGAAAGGTCTTTTTGAGATTAAGTCTATCATCTGTGCGTCTATTCTGGTTCCCAGGGGTGGGAAAAGATAATAGGAAAAAACAACTGAAAAGCCAAAGAGAAACAAAACTGAAGAGTTTTGTACAGCCAAAAGCACAGGAAAGAGGTCAGCACTGTAAGGGAAGAAGATTTCTTTTTATCTAAGACAGGAAGGAAAAAAGGAAAATCATAGAAGTTCAGAAAGGATTAGGACCAGCAGAGGTAGGTTTTTGACAGGTAACAAGGGATAGAGGAATGAAGGAGTTCTCACTGGATGACCTCAATCTGCTCAGGAAAATCAGAGACAAGGTTATGTGCTGAGAGTAAAAAGACTTGAGGTTGATTGGAAGGGACAGGACTGGAACAGTCACTCAGGTGATTCATTAGGGAGTGAATGTGAAATAAATAAAAGAATCACTAAATAGCAGAGAAAGCAGCAGTGTTGTTACTTGGCCCAAAACTGCTGTCTAAGACTTGAACAGATAAGGGGTAATTTGGAAGCCCAGAATTAGGAAATCTTCAAGGTGGTAATAGGAAAGGAGAAAAACTGAGAATTCCTACTATTAAGAAAGACGCACCCCAATAATTCCTGGCCACAGCATTCAGACAGAGTAGAGACAGCCGTCTAGGTGTCCCTCGTATGCATTCCCAATAGCATCTTGTAATTTCCTATCACAATTTTTCTCACAAAGTGTCATGATGTATTTTTCATATCTCCCCAACTCAGCTATAAACAACTAGAGGGAAAGGGTTGTGATTTGTCTCTTCTTTCCTCAGTGCGTAGAAAACATCACAGCACCTGCCTTCAGGTAGAAAAGAACTGCCTGTAACTATTAGTTTGCACATGACATATTGCCCTGTGAATCTTCTGTCGTTTGTCCGATTCCAGTCCCAGTTGCTTTCTCTACCTGTGTTTTTCCCCTGTGGGATGTTCTCTCTGGTTCTTGTTCCTTTTGTTTGTTCTAGCTCTGTCCTATCTGGTTATGTCTAGTGTACTTCTAAAAACTTTTCAGATGAGTATCTGATTCTAGAACTCTTCTCTCTTGGTTACTATTTCCAGACATTACTACCCCAGTTCACCACTTGTATTCACTCTATGTGTAGCCACATTTACACTTATCACTATGAGGCAGTAATAACTACACAGCATGAGAGAAAAACATCATACCAAAACAGGGACAGCATCTGAAGATAGAATTAACCAACCTGGAGTTAAAATCAGGAAAGTGAAGTCTCAGAATCTGGCATCGTAAAGGAAACAGAAACAAAGGTCAGAAATGTACCAAAGACTGAGAAACGGAAGGTCAAGGAGAGAATAATAATAATAAAAAAAGCGGAGCTGAGGGTGAGGGTGGCTGTAATACAAAAAATTACAAAGAATAAGCCTGAACTGTGGACCAGAGGCAGATTAGTCATGTACAAAAAACAGCTCAGCTCTGACATACATGAAGAGACAAAGCTATGCCTGACACTTAAAAAGAGATCGTATGTCTTCAATTATATTTATGCTTATAGGTAAGGTACATTGTAATCATTTACCAAATGAACTATGGCTTTAGGGTGTTTTGACATTTTGGTTCAGAGCTATGAGTCTACACATTCAGGAAACACTTACTATACTCTTACTCTGGGCAACTCAGGAATATCCAGAGCAATTAAAAGGTGTAGTCACAGCCTTCAAGAAGTTTACAATCTGAGGAAGAGTAACGTGTGATTCTGGTAAAGGAGAAAAGGGAAAACTTTTCACCTTTGGAGAATCGAGAGGGATTTTCAGAGCAAGTGAAAACAAAAAATGCTCTAAACTATGATCAGACTTTGCTGGGTAGGAAAGCTCTTCAAGCATAGGAAAAAGTATGTCTCAGAATATGCGACTTGAGAAAGAGCATTTGCAAACCATGGGTGTATTAGAATGGCTGATACACTGAAAAGGTCCTAAAGAATGATAGGAAACAAAGAAAAAAGAGAGAGAGAGAGAGAGAGAGAGAGAGAGAGAGAGAGAGAGAGAGAAAAGAAGCAGAAACTGGGTATTTAGGGTCCTTGTCACAATAAGACATTTAAAATTTTATGCTGTATGTGAGAAAAAATGTCCAAAAAGGAAAACAAGCAAGAAATTTGCATTTGAGGAAATAACGAATATATGGAAAACATTGTTTTTACAACATTAATGGGGTGATATGCACAACTGTAGACTTCCTGCATTTCATAAAATTTACATAGAATTAATCTGTGCAACTTAAAGAAATGCTGTACTCAAGGAAGAACTTTTGTCTTGAGTCTCTCTGGCAAAGTAATGGTAGAGGGAGGCGGCAAGTGAATTTCCTATCACAAGTGGATTGCAATAGAAATTGCCATTTCCCTGTATAAACTTCACTGGAAAAAGATGAACTGGAAAATAGTAAAGACAACCAATGATACCTGTTCAAATCATATTATATATCTTTCTATTTCCTCTGTGCGTTGCAATGGCAGGATGTTACACGCTCCATACATGTTGAGCTCCATACATGTTGAGCACTCGATTGTCTATAGCAAAATCCAAAATTAACTCTGACATAATTCTTTAACAAAGAGTTTCCAGGCCTCAGTGATTTTACGGAAATACATTTATAAACCAAATTTTATCATTCTAAGAACTTCTCAGACTTTACAGGCTAAGATTTAAAGCCAAAAGTATAAAAAGGGAAAGTTCCTAAATTATAGATGAAATGGTTTGATCCTCTTTAAAGTCTATTTCCTGATGTTAAGGATATTTTAGCCTTCACTCCACAAAGCCATAAAGTTAATTATATTCAAGAATTTTAAAACTGCCTTCACTGAAGCAGGGTTATAACACGACTGTGTCCTTTAACAAGAATGTTGTTCCTGTATGATTCTCAGTTTAATTTATCTTTCTTGAGTAATTTTCCATGGAGATTGGCATCAAAAAGCATGTTGATTTTATCATTTTTCATCCCAAATGTGACAAGCTCTCAGATTTGCATTTAGCTTATCAATGTTTGATGACATATAATTATTCCTGCTGCACTTTAATTATGTAAAGGTACTAAATAGATGGAAATCTGTGCCTAGTGCTACTGTTTTTAAATTCGTTTTTGTCAAAGAAAAAGTATCTGACAAATTCGTCTTTAATGCTTTAATGAAATCAACTCATAAGAATCTGGAAATTAGTTCTTTAATATGTACACATTTCTTGATTTACTTGTTTGGGTTTTACATCTAATTGTATGACATTAAAGAAATACTGACTTAATCAGCAGAGTATCCTTGGACACCGCACAACAGCTATTAATTAAGCCAGGCAAGAACCCAATACAACCTGGAGAGTTTTTCTTCATTACCTTTCATAAAGTTTCATTGCCTTTATAAAAGTTTAACTTCATAAATAAGATTCAGTCTCACTAGTCAATCTGAACCTTGTGTGGACATCTCTTCATTCTCTTATCTCTTACCTGTCACAAATAACTTTTATCATACTTTATGCATTGTCTAGAAACTGTTTCTCAGGCCTGAATGCTCATCAGAATCACCAGAAAAACATGTGGTAAAAAATGTATATATTCCAAAAACTGGGAATATTGATCAGTGTCACACACAAAGCCCTAGATCCAGTCCCTAGAACCACAAAAAATATGGAGGGTTGTGGGATGGAAGGAAGCAAAGGAAAGTAAAAAGAAATAAAATGTGTTGTATATGTGTGCCAAGTCCCCACAGTGAAAGCAACCATTATGTACAACAAATATGTACTAATAAACATTTTAAAAGTTAATTACAAAATGATTGCTAGGCCTCATCTCACACCCAAAATCATAAAGTGCATAGCTCTTGAATCTGTATGGAAATTAACAGAACAGACCCATTGACTTACGTTGCATCCTTATTGAGTCTAAATTTCTTGATAACCAGCATTTATTCTGGACATTCCAAATTCTCTCCTGATAGTTTATACAATTTTTCTGGTTGCTCTATGTCAGAAAACATTTACTATAAAGTCTCTCCCTATTTCATTGCCTTGCATTAAATTTCTCCAGGGCTTTCATGCCACCCCCATGGGCCCAGCTGTTGGTTTTCTCCACTAATAAACTTCAAGCTCCAAAATAAACTCCAGATCCTCAATAAGAACCATAATGCAAAACAAATCTTTTCCTCCATACATCACCATCTAGAAATACCTTCACTTGCTTCCCAGCAAAACAGCTCCAAGTCAGCACAAAAATTCCATCTTCCCACATGCAATATTCATAGACTGTGTTTTAAAATCAACCTTTCTTACCACAATTTACATACAACAAATGTGCCCATTTTAAATGTACCTTTTGACAACTTTTGACAAATGTTTATGCCTAAATCATCACTGCTGTCAAATTATAGATCATTTCCCAAATGTCTCCTGGTGCTCTATTCTACTTAATTCCCCCAACCTCCAGACTTAGAATGCATTAATTTTCTTTCTGTCACTGCAAATTATTTGACTGTCTTTTCCTGAGAGTCATGTAAATGGAATCATTCCATAGGTTTGCTTTTTTTGTCTAGTTTCTCTTACTTGGTATATATATATATATATATATTTGTTTGTTTGTTGTTTATTTGTTTGTTTTTTGTTTTTTTTTTTTTTGTCTCACCAGGGATTGAAATCACAACCTCGCACCTGCCAGACAGGAATTTAAGCCACTGAGCCAAACTCCCGGCCTTGCGCTTGCATTGTAGCCCAAACCGACCTCGAACTCACAACACTCCTCCTACCTCAGCCTCTTGAGTGCTGGGATTAAAGGCGTGCGCCACCACTCCCGGCTTACTTGGTATAATCTTACTAGTCATGTTTCTCCAGAGAAAAAATCAGTGGTGTGTATGTGTGTATATGAGTGTGTATGAGAGACAGACACAGACAGACACAGAGAGACAGAGAGTTGTTATACTAATTTTTCTTTTTTTTTTTTTTTTTTTTTTTTTTTTTTTTTTTTTTTTTTTTTTTTTTTTTTTTTTTTTTTTTTTGGTGCTGCACCGGGGATTGAACTCATAGCCTCACGCCTGCCAGACAGGTGCTTAAGCCACTGAGCCAAACTCCCAGCGACAGAGAGTTGTTAAATTGGCTCTTAACAATAATGAAGACTGGAAAATCCAAAATCTGCAGGTGGGCCAACAAGATGGAGACTAAAGGAAGAGCTGATACTGTAGTTCAAGTACAAAGGCCATCTGCTGCATAAAATGTGGTCAATTTTGCTTAAAATGTATTAATGCCTTCTACTGATTGGATGAGGCCCACTCACATTATAGAAAGAAGTCAGCCTTAATCTCATCTAAAAAACACCCTCATAAAAATATCCAAAACAGATGTCCTGTATCTCCTACACTGGTTTGTTTTAATTGGTTTTATTCTGTTATATACTCTTTAAAATAAAAAATAAATAAATAAAAAGTCCAA
This sequence comes from Dasyprocta punctata, assembly GCA_004363535.1. Taxonomy (NCBI): domain Eukaryota; kingdom Metazoa; phylum Chordata; class Mammalia; order Rodentia; family Dasyproctidae; genus Dasyprocta; species Dasyprocta punctata. The sequence continues at coordinate 74,288 of RJWM01006400.1, forward strand.
AACAGTATTTGACAAAGTATCCTGGCATCATGGCCCAGACAGATATATAATTATTAATATCACTATAATGTCTCTGAAATTTATCTACATTATACAATATTTAGTAGATTGTTTCTTTACATTATTGAATAATGTTCCATCTATCCTACTATAGATTGAAGTCTGAATATTTCCAATATGGAGCAATTATAAATAAAACAGCTATAAGCATATATATGCATGTATATACATATACAGTATATGAAAATACTCTTTATAAGTATTTGTGAAGATACATGTCTTCATTTCTCTTGTATAAATACTTATAAGTGGAATTATTGGGTGATATAGTAATCATATATGTAAGAAACTTTTAAACTGTTTTTAAAGTTATTTACTGTTTTAAATTTCAAAAAACAATGTAGACCCAGCTATTCTCCTTCTAGGTATCTTCCCAAAGAGTTAAAAACATCATATTATAGTGATACATGCATAAGCATGTTTATAGCAGCATAATTCATAATAGCTAAATCTTAGAAGGAGCCTATATGCCCATTGACAGATGAATAGATTAAAAAAATGTCTTTACACACGCTGGTATACCACTCTTCCATAAAGACAAATGACTTATTTGTAGGAAAATGGGTGCACCTTCAGACCACAATATTAAGTGAAATAAATCAGACACATGAGCTTAAATATATCACATAGTCTCTCTTATATGAGAAACCCAAATTATAAATAAAGAGAAAAATAATAAAAGACAGATAAAGGAAATAGGAAAGGGGAATAAAAGATGGAAGAGTAGAGGAGGAAGGGGAAAGAAAGGGTTTGACAAAAGCAATTAAGATGCATTATGTATGTATGCCAACTCCACACAAGGAATATAAACATATATTGTAAATGTGCACTAATAAAAAACATGTTTAAAGCAATGTAGGAAAGTTCCAGTTGTTTCATGCTCTTACCAAATTTTTAGTACCTTCAATTATTTTAACTGCAGATATCTATTGGCATATAATATTTTACTGGAGTTTTAACTTTCATTTTCTTGATAACTAATGACTTTGAACATCTTTTTATGTACTCATTGGCCAATTACAGATCTCTTTTTACGAAGTTTCTGTTCAGATCTTGTTCTCATTTTTTTACATAGGTTATTTAAATTACTTCACATTGTTGAACTGTAAGTGTTCCTCACATATTCTGGATACAAATCCCTTGACAAATATATTTAGGATGGTCTGTGGCTTGCATCTTCTTTTCATTTTTGATAATATCATTAGAAGAATAGCAGTTCTAATTTGCATGGTGTCCTATTTATCTTTTTTTTTTAGAGTTTGTGTTTTGTGCTAACTAAAAAATATTTTCCTATCACAAGTAAAGAAGATTTTCTTCTATATTTCCTTCTAGCATATTCTTAGTTTTTCTAATACATTTTTGTCTGTGATTTGTTTGAATTTATTATGTGTGCATTACATGAGGCAAGAATATTCATTTTCTCCATTCAGGTATCCCAAATAAACTCATCCTGTCTGGATTTAATTTCCTCATCACCTTAGATGAAAATCAAATGACAAATATATATGGATATATTATTGGTCTTTCAATTCTGTTTCTGATTTATATTTATCCACATGCCAACGCAACATTGCCTTAGCTATTGCAATTTCATAATAAGTCTTGAAATCAGGTCGCATGGAGCCTCCAACTTCACTCTGCTTTCACTAAGTTGTCTTGCTATAGTCTTAACTTTAAATCATTGCCAGTGCATTTTGTTTTACATTAAACTCGCTTGCAATAACTTTTACTCTGATGCTTCCTTAGAATAAAATCAATGAATAGGAACATAAAGAGGCAGACACACAACACTCATTTTTGGTTCCTCACAATTATCTTTGTATATTTATTGTTTTTGGTCATGGCCAAGTCCCTAAGCAGCTTAACTATTTATGGTTTGTGTATTATTGCCCTGTGTATTAAACTATTATCACACAACACTTTCAATCTCATTCACAATGAATCTCTGCATCCTAATTGTACTGTACTGCCTGTCCCTAGTATCTCCCAAAACTCAATCTTCTCAATGGTTAAACAGTCAAGTTCCTTTATGCCCAGTCTATCTGCTGTCAGTACTGATTTTCCTAAGCTTACAGTTTCTGAGCTCTAGCCTTACCCAAGTTTAGATGCAGAATCATTACCCTTTGACATATAGCACTGCCGCTGCACATTTTAATGGCATTTTCTGTATCAGGGCAAATCTAATTTCTGCTCTGCTCTCACTGGAAGTCACCTTCTGCTTTATTGATTCATAATTTCTATTTCCTCTTATGAATCTTCTTTCTTTATGGCCATTATATATATTTTCATAAGGAAAATTACTGGATGATTTTCATATATCCCAAGTTATTCATTGTTTGAATAAAATAAAGGCCAAGGAACAAAGGCATGGGTAGCTTTGTATGCTTTATCTTAAATGGTACACATATTCAGTTATTTCTGAGAGATGAGATGAACTAGGGGAATTGCAAATTAAGAACAAAGGGAAAAGAGGAGATGGATCTTTGCTCTAGAGCTAAGAAGAATGCAGTGATTATCAAAGGTGCAGGAAGATACAAGTGCAAAAGAAAAATGTCACTTGCATAATTTGATTTTAAGCAGTCTCTTTTCTTATTTTCATTCAACTGAAACTAAATTTGAAAGCTTGTGATCCAACTCTAGTCATTTCAGGTATAACTGCACAGGTCAACACATTTCAGCATGCAAATCTAGCAGAACTTACCTCAATTTCCATGTCATCAAAAACACAGTAGGGAAAGGATATCTTCTTTCTTCCCCATGGCCATTCAAATTCCATAGTACTAAAGGAAATATGTAACACAACAATCCCACAGGTTACCAGTTCTCTCCCAGGGTCTGAATGGATACTAATTAAGCAACAGCATTGATCGACAGTACAGTGAGCTTTAATAAATGCTGAAGTGTGCTATTAATGAAATATATTAGCCAGACTTGCCCTTTGTGAGGTGACAAAGTGGGCAGAGGTGAGTAAAACTCATTTCTGTACATTTGACTAGTAATTAAAATTGATTCATTTTACAATCACCCTCACTAACACAATTACCTAACTTCTTGACAAACCCCAAAATTTTAGACTCAAAAGAGTCTTTGGAACTCATTTATTCCATTTAAATTTTTTCAAGATATACACAATGAAAACAAGTATTAAGACCACTACAAATGTAATACAAAAATTAATGCTAGTGGTCTGTAGCTGTGCTGCCTAACTATTCTCTACCCGAAGGGTTCTGCACAGTCATCCTACCCAAATCCTTTTGGGAGTATTTTTTCAAGTCTAAAAGTGTTTCTGTAGATAAAAACACTCTTATTTTTCACTTAATGAAGTGCGAGTCGTAAGAGTAAATATAGAATGTCAAATGCAGTGAATGAGTAATTTTGAGATTTATATGTATTTCTAAGAAAAACTGAAAGAAAATTTTCCTAGAGTAAATATCAAAGTATCTTCACCTGTATTTTTTAAAATCTTCCATCAACTGCTTCTCTTCTTTGTTTTACACTATAATTTGAAGAAACTTTCAAAAACAGAATAATGATCTGGAAGTATTTTTTTTATTATATGACATACAAAATTCAATAGAATGTCAGGTTTCATCTTGAATCTTCTTCCACACGAGTAATTTTACCGTACCCTCTAATGGTCACAAAATAATAAAATGTATGTGATTTCTACTTTGTAGAAAGATTCTTGATTTCAGTCTTAGGGATCATTACCAACAATACATTGCCTATCTGTGTCTCTATATTTTATCCTAAGTAGCAGAGAAAAATAGATACCTATTTCCAAGATTTATTCTGCCAGGCTTAGATAACAGAAAAACTTTGCTTCATTATCTTCATTGTAAGGAATCATATGTGCTAAATAACAACAACCTAGGTGCAAATAGAAATTATTATAATAGTGTAAGGATCTTAAAAGCTAAAGATATTGTGGTATGACTTATTCTTGATTCTGTTTATAAAGTAAATGAATAAATAAATTTTGTAATTTCTTTGAAAAACATCCAATTATATATATATATATATATATGAAATTGTGCACCTAAAAATGAAAACTGGGTGATTTTTTCATTAATGATGCACTGTTATAAAAAAAGAAAATCAATATCAAATGTATCCAGTCAACTGAAAGGCAATTTGGTGCAATTTCACGTAGGATTTCATTTTCATAGTTTTTTTATCCCTCTTGTTCAAATATTAAATTAAAAAAAGGTCTGTTCACTGCAAGATAAATATAAAGCCTGGGACCACTGCAACTCTTAGGTGACACTGAATAATTCATCTCTCCACAACTGGAAAATCATTAGTCTAAACATACTATTTCCGTAGGTAGTTTAAAGGACAGCAGATTATTTGATATACACCAAAAATGCCAATTTGTGAGGTTTTGTTTCTAAACAACTGTAGAGTGCTTACCTGAGTGTTAATATCCATTTACAGTGTGATTTTATGCTCATTAGCAGCCACTGGCATAGAAGCAATCAGCCTTCTTTTGATTTACTTGTATTACTATTGGAATTCCCAAAGACACTCGAAGAGGTTGTGAAAAATGATGCTGCTCAATTTTCAGTGAGCAGGTAATCACTTTATTTCAGGTGATCTCCTGTGAGAGGTCAAGATTTTACTTACAAAGTAGAGCATATTTTCTGCCAACATTCCTATATTTAAAAGTTCTGTGCATTAATTTCCGTGTTTGAACTAAGCTATAGATGACGTATGCTCAAGATTACTTATACCAACAGGAAGTGATCTCACTGTAGATGGTTTTTGCAAAAAGAACAATACATTCATGTGTCAAATGAATTTAGGACAACACAGATTTTATAATGAAAAACACCAGAATTCTCCCCAACTTACATGCAAACAATTTCATTGCTCAAAGGTCAATGTTTTTGACCATTCTTGTCTTTATTTCTGGTAGTTACCTCAGAAACACTAATGTTTATTTCTCTGCCCCTTTCTTTAATTCATTTTTACCAAACTTTATTCCCTACTATATAAAAAGTGAAGATTTATTTCTTTATGGTACCTCATTCTTTTAACTTTTGAGAAAGATAAAAAAAATTCTATTAGGTGACCTCATAGTTTAATAATAGACCTAAGATTCAATATATGTTGCAATTAACTTCCTAAAAGCCTTCTTACAGGAGAAATTATGAGAAAAAAGGTTTTGAGTCAGACCAAAAGAACAATAGCTACATTTTCCAGCTTACAAAGAGGTAAACTGATTCTAAATTGGAATTTTCGTGGGAAAAAAAGTATCTTTAGGTCACTAGATTTTAAGTACCCAACCTGCTTTATGCTATAGTGCTTTTGAACTCTTACCCGGTCAATCCAAGAAAAAGCACTGTCCTCCCTCACATAGTGGCTACAGGGAAAAACGAAGAGTCAGTAGAAAGCGGGGACTCTCCAGTATAGATTTTTAAAATCCACAAGAACATAATATACCAGTTAGGAAAGCCTAACTTTTGATGAAAAATTATGCCAAAATCTCAATGACTTAAGCCAACCAAGACTTATTTCTGATTCATGCAATATATGTACAAGTTGGGATTCTGCCACATGTCACCTTCACTTTGGGATCCACATAGTTGAAGTAGCTTCTTTCTGGAATATTAATGGTTATAGCAAAAGAAAGGAACTTGGGGTCACATACTGGCTTTTAAATATTTTATCTGGATGTGATACATGACCCCTCTATTCATATTTCATCACATTGGCAACCCTAATGCTAGTAGGTTGGAGAATTATAATCCTTAGTCAGAAGAGAGAGCAACTAAATGTAAGTAATCACCCAGTCTAGCACAGTGGAGTAATAAGAATGTTACCTTCCAAAATGTCTCACTTCAGGAAGAATACTGCATTTCCCATATGAATCATCACATTTTATACTTTCAAAAAGTTTATAAGACAATAAAGTCATTGTATCCACTTACATTTACATATCCACAAACAAAATATCTTAGTATTTAGAGAACTTACTACTAGAGTTGTCTGAAAATAGCTTGAGTTCCTTTTGCTGGTACTGAGTTCTCCATCATTTGGAGGAGTACAACAGATGCGGCACAACTACACTGTTCTGATGCTGAAGAGGAAATCCAAAGATCCTATTAGCCACTGGCAAGGTAACTTTATCATCCAGAAAAGTCTTTGAGTCTGAAAATCCTCCAAGTTCACTCAGCTACCAAGCAGATAGCCAGTGGAAAACAGACATGTGCACTGAAAGGAGGAAACGAAGCTGAATGCAATTTAGTGACTTGGCATTGAAGTTCCCTGGGGCTGACACTAAATGTTAAGAAAAGTTTTATCACATGTGATTCTTTAGTATGCATCAAATATCTATTGTTTGCTTAGTGACAATAATGTTATAAATTATTGCTATGTACTACCAAACCCACCAAGTACTCTGGGTTTGCTACACAGATGTGGTTCTGCATAAAATATAGGGACTTTGGCACTGGCCTATTTGGCCTCTAGACATAAACATTCTCTTGGGCTGAATGACAAATTAACAAATGTCCCATTAGAGAGCACAAAACACTTAGAATTATATCTCATTACCTAAAGGAAAGACTGACCTTGAACAGATGAACTGTAGTTAAATCTAGCATTATAAAGATATTTTTAAACTAACAACTCTTACCATTACCCCCTTCTTACCTTTATTTTTATGTGAGTTTTAGCCTTTTTGGACTGATTCTAAACTGCTACCATCCAAATATGATTATTTAATATAGCAACCTGAATTTTTACCACTTTTCAAATGAAAATGTTGTGCTGGTAGCAAAATTAAAAAAAAAACCTTGATTTTAGTATTTAAGCACTATTGCTTAAAAAAAAAACATAATTTTCACAATTATGCCCCATCATCAGAGCTCAACTGACATAGACACATAAAGACTAATGTGTATCTGCCTCTTGTAAAAACATCCATTCACTCTACTGTTTCATGATTGGGGGACAAACATTAGGTAATAATTTTCATTTTAAGGAAAAAATAAAGCATTTCAGAAAGTTGAGACCTGACATCTCATCAAGATGTTTTTTCAGCCCTACCAGGCTGCTTATTAATACTACTCGATTTCAGTTATTTTCTTGGATTCTCTACTTATATAATCACATGCAAAATTCTGTCTCAGTCTTAAATTGCTGTTCTCCCTTCAGTTTAGCAGCTGTTCTTTCTTAAATATTTGGTTACACATATTTTTTATATTTAGTTATACTGAAATAAACCAACACACCAGCACCACAGTGTTAGCAAATGAAATTCTTTTCAAGCTGGTCCTTAGCCAGTGACCCAGTAAATCCTCTACTTCAAACCCAATTTTAAGTGAGGCCAACCATTTAAAACTGATGTAGGTTTTGGCTCCCAGGAGTTCAGAAGTCATGAATGCTACAAAATGGAACAGGCTGCCTCGAATAAACTGTCGCCGGCCGTATTTCCTTCAGTAGCACTCCTCATGCTCATTTCCAATGAGGTGAATTTTGACCTGATTCTGAACATATTTGAATACGGCCAATACCAACACTTTCTTGAAAAAAAAAACTCAAATTCCACTGTAAGAGTAAAACTAATTAGAAAACACAAATATGTATCATTCTGCTTCACTTGTCTTGTTCCCAGGAAACGGTCTAAGTCCCAGAGTGTGGCTTGTTCTAATGCAGTAACTGTTGAGGTGTTTAGAGCCAGGAGAGGTACCGCTAAGCTCAGATACAAAAGTCTGAAAAAATTAGCATATGGTTGAAACACATCCAGTTTCTGCAGAGTCCAGAGGTAATTTTTTTCTGGTAAACTTTAAAATTCCATGTCATTGCATTTGGCACATCCAAGCTCAAAATAAAGAGGACAAGGAGAAGATTTATAGCTTGTAGGGAAAGTTTCAGATACTTTTTTAAACTTAGGTGACTCAGAAATGCTCCTTTCAAAATCAGTTTTTAAAAAAGGAGGTAGCAGAAAAAAGTAAAAGTTATTTTACTGGCAAAAAAAAAAACTCCCTATTTATTGCTTTAAAAAATAATGAAGTGTTTCATCATGGGAATTTATTTTTAAGACTGTTTTCCAGGCTGGGTATTTACATAACCAAGATTATATGATGTAAATACACCTCTGTAACCCAAGCAAACTATATTTTATATTCTGTAGAGCTGAGGAGTACAGAGTAAGGGAATTGAACTTAGGACCTTTGCGCTGAGCTACATCTTTGACCATTTCTGTTTTTGGGTCTGTTTGTTTGTTCATTTTTTGATACAGAGTTTTCTAAACTGCTAACTTGCCTGGCCTGAGCTAAACCTTGCAATCCCCCCTTCTCAGCTTTACAGAGCGTTGGGATGACAGGCAGCCCCCTCGGTGTCAGGTTGCTTATTAGTACTACTTGATTGCATTTATTTTCTTATGTTCTGTACTTATATAATTACATGCAAAATTCTTTCTCAATCTTGAATTGCTATTCTCTCTTCAGATTAGCAGCCATATTTTTTAAATATTTAGTTACATGTATGTCTATATTTTCATATTTAATCATATAGAAATAAAGCAATAGAAACAGAAGAGCCTATAGAAAAGCAGCATTTTTCAAATAAGTCTTCTGAATTTAAATCCCAGGCCTGACACATCCTCATTTTGTGCCTATTGGGAAATTACTCTTTCTGAGTGTACTTCTATATCTTATTGTCAAAATATTGACTATGATAACATCTATTCATAATGTTGTATTGAAGTTTAAATGGATTGGTATTAGAGCAGAGCTTGACACCATATAATTGTTTGTTACATCCTAAACTAAGCACAATAGTAACTTATGACCAAAAAATGCATAAGCGGGCTTGGGAGATGACTCAGTGGTAAAGCTTTTGCCTAGCAAGGCACGGGGTCCAATCCCCAGTAATGCTGGAAGTATGTATATATATGAATGGAAATGCATTTAATAATTTCCATTTTCACTTCTCTTAAAATATGCAAAATTTTTTTCTCAGTTTTTTAATTGTATGATCTTATGTTATATAATAAGTGCCATCTGTATATCTCAGTTTCTTCAGCTGCAAAATGAAGATGAAAAAGTATACACTTTACAGAATTATTCTGTGTAATAATATTATTGTACTAAAATTCTTAATAAAATGGTTTTCATATAGTAAATGCTCAACACATGTTGTTATATTCATACTCTAATCACTGCTTAGATATAGGATAAATGGTGTTTCATACTATTATGAGCAGTATGAAAGCAAATACATCATAAAAAATTAGTTCAGATTCTTACATTATACCCCAAGATACAATATGAAAAAGACAATTTCAGGAATCAGCAAACCTTTTGTGTAAAAGACCATACATTTTAGATGAAGAGACAAACATAGTTTCTGTACATGATCAATTTTGCTACTGTAGCAGCAAAGCTACTATGAATAATAGCAACAGGAATAGCTGGGCTCCACTGAAATTTTAATTACACAAATAAACTTAGTGTCAGTTTTGGTTGCACATACTTTTTATCCCTTATTTTATCACAACGACTTAACCAAATCCTACATAAACCTCAGTGCAAACAGTGTTGACGTACCAAGTCTGTTTGTTATCCTGAGCCTAGATTCTGTAGAACACCATGAAAAAGAAATTGATGGTGTGTTCTCTACCTTCAAGAATTTTGTAATCTAGTCAAGAGGGTCAAATAAAGTGACATATGAAAAGTTATAAAGAAATGAACAGATTTGTGTTTTGAATTACATACCACTTTTAGCAACTGCTGGTAATGTTGAAGAAAATTATTTGAAATCCAACTGGAAGATTTTCTCATGAAATAGTAAGTCTTCTACTTGTAACTTATTTTCCATAGATCACATCTAGTTTTTCTTCAGAAACATGGGGAAAATTTAAGGTGTAATGCTCTTTAATAAATTAAATAAATTACTTGCACAAATTAAGAAATATTTTAATCCATATACTTCTTCAGAATTTTATTTTTAAGAGCACCAAACATGAAAATATTCTCTCTGAATTCCCCTTGCCAAATATCTCAAAATAAGACAGCTTTTTAACTCCATTTGCTCATGTTTTCTCATCCCATAATCAGACACTCTTTCATCTCTTTTGCCTTAACAATTTGGGGTAAATTGATTTTCTAGAATGTAAGCCTGAGTTATCCTCAATTAACTTGTTAAATTAAATATCAACTATGCCATCAAGGAATTCTTTCCTAGTGAACAATTAAATTTTACAAGCATTATTCTATCTGTTCATTCTGGCATGACAAATATAACACTTTAGGTGTCGAGCTTTTATAAGCTGTCTATTAACTTGTCGTCTAATTCAGCTTGAAAGCATAAATTTTGTCCAATAGAAAGGATTCTTCCTGATGCCCAACTGAGGAGTGCAAGCTAAAATTTGCCTGATCTCAAGCTCTTTATAACCATGCCATTCAAACCTGTCATAAAAGTGTGGCTTGATACAGTCTCTGCTTCCACCGAAGTCTTTTCTTCCCTTCCAGAAATCAGGTAGTTAATAACTTCTCTTCAAGAGTGATACACTG